>BQNB010048892.1:2449-42316 GCA_026074375.1 Tanacetum coccineum
CTTTGGTAACTTGTTTAGGATGACTGCTGAGCAATTCTCATTCAATGGGGTCCTAGCCATTTCACTCAACTTTTCCTTGTTTCTGATAAGCTTGATTAAAATTCCCTCGGTTTTGGTTGTAACGATTCTGATTGTTTCCTTGATTTTGCACATGATTGTTTTGAACGGGAGGAAAACCGGGTGGTCGAATTTGATTGCGAAACATATTCTTGGATATTATCTCTATAAACATTGCCAGAAGTGGCTGGACAAGTTTGGTAGGAATGAGCACCACCGCAAGTAACACAACTTTCCTCAACCGCTTTGACAGGAGTAGGAGCGGGAGATTGATTTTTCTTGTCAAGGAGTAAAGCTTTCACCATTTCTTTTAACTCAACAACTTCGGAAGAGATTCCAGGGGTGGAAGTGCTCGCACTCATTTTAGCAACAACGGGTTTGTTGCGTGAATTATGAACTTTGGACTTGCTTTCAATGATTCTTAAGCAATCACGAGGAATTTTGTCCAAGAAGTTGCCACCCGCGGCGGAATTTAACGAATCTTGATCGTTAGAGTTCAAGGCATTATAGAATGTATCAAGTTGATGCAGTTAAGAAAATCCATATGTGACGATGCCCAAAGAAATCATTAAATCTATCCTAAGCTTCATAAAACGTCTCAATCAAATCTTTGTTTGAAATCTCATGTAATTTCATTTCATTTCGAAGATTTGTGGTTTTGGAAGGAGGGAAAAATTTGTTGATGAATTTGGAAACAAGATCATCCCATGTTTGAATCGATCGAGGGGGTTCTTTTTCTAGCCAAATCCGGGCTGCACCCTCGAGGGAAAATGGGAAAAGCATAAGCTTTACCGACGTACTCGGGAACTTAGGGAACTTCATCGTAGAAAGTATCTTGTTGAAATATCCGGTATGTGGGGGCATGAGGAGTCTTCATTGTCATGTCCGAAGATAGCATGTTTTGAACGAGGTTGATTAAACCATGCATCAACTCAAGAGTTAGCATTGATTTCAGGACTCACAATTGCAATCTCGTAACCACGGTGGTGCTTCGAGCATTTGAGCATGGTACTTGATCATGCCATTAGAGTGGGGGAGGAGGTGGTGGGATTTTCAAAAGGGTCCTTCAAGATTGGAAAGGTTCCACAACCGCTTGAGAGCCTGGTGTTGTTGATTATGAAGATTACGAGTTTGGGAACGAGTGTGCATACACTAAGAAAGAAAATTTACACTAATTTTTTTTTTTTTTGGTTTTTGGTTTATCGAAAGTAAATTCACAATTTATTTTAATAACGGACAATGAAGATGACAACTTAAGCCTAATAATCGACAAGCTTCTCGGTAACTCTTCGAAAAGAAAAACGCACAAAGGAGCGGAGGAATAGGAAAGCGCGAAGCTATTAAAAACCTTTTTCCTTTAGGGTCGTAGTTCCTAGGAACAACCCGCCTTATACCCCTCTTAGAGTTTGTTTATCTTTTTAAAGGTGAACCGTACTTCGCTAGTGACACAAAAGGCAAGTTTTTAAATCTTTTGTTCGAATTGGGAACCACAAAGGTTCACCGGAAGTTATTATGATAATACCTCAATTGAGAATATTATATTTTGGCATTTTACCAATTTGTGAATTTTATTTGTAAATTAAAGACAATGTTTTTATATTTTTGATTTTCTTTTTTTTTAGTTTTTTTTAAATGATAATTATACTAAAAAGAAAATGAAAATATTTTTGTACTTTTTGGGTTTTTTTTTTTTTTAGATAATATGCACAGATTCAAACACAAATGCCAAACGTAGAGATAATCGGAATCACAGCCTCCCCGGCAACGGCGCCAAAAATTGATTAGTTAATTTTTAGTTCTACTAAATATATATAATATATAATAAAATATATATTAGTAAAAAAAACAACAATCAAAAATGCCAGGAGCAGTATAGACTATTCCCGGGTCGTTAATCCCCAATGAGGCTGTGCTGGAAAATCGATACAGTCGGAAGATTTGAGTTTGAAGGAGAGAATTGATTTGAGAGTGAGGAAAGTCAAATTAAACAATAACAAACAAAAACGTTTAAGAAAATCCTAAAAAATATGAAATTAAGCTAAAAAACGAGAGCACGAATCCCGAACAAAGGGGGAAAAACCTAAAATCTTTAAAATTAACCCTACGAAGAAATTTTTACTTCTAAACTACTCTAGGAGACAAATAACGAAGAATGAAAAAGACTAGACCGAAAACGGAGGTCGTTTGACCCAAAAACGAGTCAAGACAAAAACCGCACCCGGACCCGTTCTTTAAAAAAATGAAAAGTTGTAAAAATGACCCTACGAAAAGTTTTATATTTTTCCTACAAACTATATGACAAAATAAAATTTTCTAAAAAAGAAAAATATTTTTTTGATAATTTTTGTATTTTTTATGAATTTTTAAAACTTTTAACTAAATTAAATTATAAAAAATATTAAATGACTTCGAAAAATTCTGAAAATTTTACTAAAAATACTTTATACTATAACAATCCTACGAAAAATAAGAAACAAAAAGATTGCTTATAAATAAGCCCTCAAATAAGCTGTAACAGCTTATTAGCTTATAAGCCCAAAATGCCTATAAATACCACAGCCCTTGGGACTATAACGAAAAAGTCCCAAGGGCGCAGCGGTATGTATGCTAAAAGAAAGGTGTACGAGGGTAGAGACCCGGGTTCGAGTCTTGCTCACCCGGGTCACCCCTTGTCTCCTTTCTTTTTTTTTTGGAAAAACTTTGTAAAGCAAAGTTGTTAAGCTCGTGGGGCTTAACAACTTTCTCAACTACAAGTTTTTCTGAAAAGCTCTAAATAAGCTGAAAAAACAGCTTAAAAATGACAGAATGCTTAAAACTAGCTTAAGGCTAAATTTGGCTAAGTCATTTTGGCTTTTGAGGTCTAATAAGCTACTTGGACAAAATGGCTAAAAGGGAGGCTTAATCCTAAACTAGCTAAACTCTAAAAAGCTAAAAAGCTAAAACTAAATAAGCTTAAATAGCTTAAAATGACAGAAGCTAAATGATAGCTTGAAGGGCAAAAGGCTTAACTTGGCACTCAAATAAGCTAAGAAAATAAGAGATAAGCACTCACAACTAACTACTTTATCAAAATAAGCTGCTAGGAATCAAATGAGCTTATGACATAAGCTGAATAAGCCAAGAATGAAAATAAGCAATCCCTACACTAACACTAAGCTAAAACAGTCAAAAGGCAAGTTGGGGCTTAAAAATAAGCTATCTAAGGGGCTTCTTAAGGACTGAAACTTAGAGGGCTTATTAAGGAGCTTATGGGCTCTCAAAATAAGCCAAAACCTAGGACTTATGCACACTTAAAAGCTAAGAAAAGAGGGCTTAAAATCTCCCCTTTGCACCAGGGGAGATTAATGCTTAACACAAGGGGCTTATTTGACAGCTTTTTAAAAGCTGTCAAATAAGCTCAAAACTAAAAATTAAGCTTAAACAGCTTAAGTACTCCTAGACATGGACTTGTGCACCAATTTTTGACTTCTAAAACACTTGTAAACCTGCTGAATTTGTAAAGTGAAAAAGGGCCTTTGATTTTTTTTAAAAATGACACTAAAAAACTTTGGTGGTTTGACTTACCAAGTCAAATGACACAAGGGTGTTGACAGCTTGTTTAACCATAATCTGTTAGCTGTGAACGCATCCATAGGATTTGAGCACAACACCCAGATAAGGCAATATATTCAGCCTCTGTACTCGAGATCGCAGTGCTCTTTTGCTTCTTGGAAGACCAGCTAACAAGTTTATCACCTAAGAATTAAGCGCTTCCTGATGTACTGCGTCTAGTGTCCTGACACCCCGCGTGATCTGCGTCTGAATATGTTGTTAGAGACATACCGGTATCCTTCGAGTACCAGAGACCCATGTTAATGGTTCCCTTTAGGTATCGAAAGATCCGTTTAACCGCATTTAAGTGCTTTTCGGTAGGCTTTGCCTGATACCGGGCACATAAGCAGACTACATAAATAAGGTCGGGTCTACTGGATGTCAGATACATGAGGGATCCAATCATGCCATGGTAAAGTGTAGCATCAACTGGTTTCCCCTGTAGATCTTCATCCAGTTTATTCTTTTCTACCATAGGTGTGTCTACAGAATCACTAGTTAGCAAACCATATTTTTTAATAATTTCAGAAGCATATTTTGATTGGTTTAGGAAGATGCCTCTAGGACTTTGAGAGATTTGTAATCCTAAAAAGAATGACATCTGCCCCATCATCGACATCTTGAACTTAGTGGTCATCAGATTAGCAAACTCATTACACAAAGCAGTATTAGTGGATGCAAATATTATATCGTCAACATAAATTTGTACCAGTAATAAGTCGTTTCTTGCTTTTCGTGTGAAGAGTGTTGGATCAACTGCACCTTTGGAGAAATGTTGTGAAATGAGGAAACTTGACAGCATGTCGTACCATGCACGTGGTGCTTGTTTGAGACCGTACAGGGCCTTTTTGAGCTTATACACATGCGATGGGTTGTCCTGATCCACAAATCCTTCTGGTTGAGAAACGTAGACCTCTTCTTTGAGCTCGCCATTTAAGAAAGCCGTTTTGACATCCATTTGGAAAATCGTCATATTCTTGTTGGCTGCATTTGCTACAAAGATACGGATGGCCTCTATTCTTGCAACCGGTGCAAATGATTCCTCAAAATTGATTCCCTCCTCTTGCCTGAATCCCTGAGCAACTAATCTAGCCTTATTCTTTAGTACCCCGCCAAATTCGTCTGTCTTGACCTTATAAATCCATTTTAGTTTGATCAACATGACTTTATCTTTGATCAATAACACTACCACTTTATTTTGGACCTACGGCAACCAATTCGCCAAAACTTTTAGTCTTTGAAACTCATGAATTTCTTCTTGCATTGCATCGATCCATGACGGTTCGGTCATTGCTTGTTTGAAGTTCTTTGGTTCTACCGAAGTTAGGAAGGCATCAAAGTAACACCACATGGCATCAGTTTCGAGTTGTTTTCTCGTAGATACAAAGTGAGAAGGATCGCCGATTATGTTTTCTATAGGATGATCCTTAGTCCATCTACCAAGGTGTTCAAATGAAGTGTGGGTTTATCTCACATTCAATGATGATCCTTGAGAAGTTGAGTCTTCATGAAGTGGATCATCATGAAAAGTTGGTATTTTTGGTGATTCTCAAACCTAAAAATGTTTATGAGAAAATGTTTCTTGTTTTTTTGTGTTAATGAATACTTTTTTGATAGGAGCATCCCGTTCATATTAAAGTTGATATCTAGGAGGAATTGCTAAAAACTACAGCTTCTCGAAGCATAGCTTTCTTGGAACGAGAAACAGCAATAGATAGAGGATTAAAGTATTCATCGAACATAGGTTGAAACAAGCGATCCCAATCATCTCTTTTTGGTGGAATAGAAGGTTGTTGAGAAACAAGGTTTGGAACGAGTCCTAAACTGGATATAGCAGGAGTCATAGAATGAAGCCTGGGTCCTGAACTGAATTGTTCAGAAGCCATAGTTGTCAGCTCATCAAATGTCACATGAATTGTTTCTATAATTTTTTAGGTTCTTTTGTTGTAGATTCTGAACGCTTTCTTTGCGGGCGTGGCGCTAATATCGAAGCGAAAATACCAAGTCAGCTTTTGCATCTAATTTACCCAGGTCGCCATTGTCATTGGTAGGATAACCGAGTGAACCAAAGATATGAAAGAATGATAAATCTGGTTTCTTATCTTATATAAGCTCATATGGATTTTTTTTGTATCAAAGGCAGATTTAAGAATGGTTTTGGGTGTAACAGGTTGTAATGTGATTGCTTTGGCCCATAAAAATAATGGAGCTTTAGAAAAATATTAAACATTATACAAGCAGCTTTTTACAAGAGTTTCGTTTCCTCCCCCTTTCGACAACGCCCGTTTTTCTGCTTTTGAAAAAAGGAAGTGCGGGTATAAGATGTTTGATGCGAGATGCCAACATTTTCATAAAATTCACAAAGTGTCTGATTGACAAATTCAGTTTCCTTATATGTTCGAACATTACAGACAGTGGCATTCAAACAAACTTGAATATTTTTGATGCATTTAATGATGGCTTTAGGAGATTCTTCCTTTTTGACCGTCAAATAATCTGAACCGAAACAAGTAAAAATGCTGAGTAAGCCATCAACATCACTAAGATATACCCTTTTTCCCCGTATACTACTCGCACATGCATTGGGCACAACAAATCCATATGTAGAAAATATAGTTTCTCTTAAGTTTAGTGTTTCCCCCCCCTTCAACTTTGGGTGTAATGGGAGGATTTTCTTTTTTTTTTTCCTAATGCAACATGCGAACACTAGATGATCCATTCTGAAATTTAAGTTCCTTGGAATGCCTCGTGCAAAGACAGTCCTTTAGCTAGCCGTTAAGAGTACCGAAGTTGAGATTGGGTGGATAACTGACGTTGTGCCATAACCACTTCTTTAGTTCCTTTTTGAACGCCTTTGGATAAAAGACATAATCCGATAGATTTTTAAAGCATGTCATTATAAGTGAGAAATTGTGTACAAATTTGTGTCTCTGGATCCGGAAAGTAGATCAACACCTTCTAATTTACGAATAAAGCAAGTATTTTTCCAAAATGCGACTTACTAAGAGGCCCTCGTCCCAAAAATTAATCCCAACAGAAAAACAAGTTATGTCCCAGCCCCCTGAACGTAAAATAACTCTTAAAATGGTAAACCATTTCCCAGCGATAGTCACCATACCCCATAATCCTTGCAATATGGTCATTCCCGAATCTAACTGTACCCAAAAATTTACTAACAAAGTTCATGAGCTGAGAGCGGTTCCCTGTCATATGTTTCGAACATCTAGAGTCTAGATACTAGAGAACAATCTGGACAACCTGTCATGATAAGAGAATAAGACGATGGATTATCTATAGCATTGGATCCCCAAGTATGATTGGGTTCCGAGTGGTTAGCATTCTTAGATTCCACAATCTTAGCCTTTTTACTCGAACCTACATTTTTAACCTTTTTGGTTTCTTGCTGTAGACTTAAGCTCTGGTTTTTGTGTTTCGAACTTGAGTAGGAAGGTGGTATTCTAGGAGGGCACTACGTTAGCTTGAAGATGGTATCCTATTTAAAGGGGTACGAGTTGACCAACACTGATAGTGAAAGTTCTGCCTGTTGGTTTCCACTTTTTTTTTATTTTTTTTTAGTCCTACTTCAGTAAAAACATGCCTATAGGTTTTCCAAATATTTTATTTTTTATGTTTCTTAGCAGATTTAGCACGGCTATTCACATTTTCCACAAAATCAAGAAGACACATATCATGAACACCATCAAACCTAGATTTCTTACAAGTAGCACAAATAAGTTCAGAATTTGCTTTTAACAGTGAATGCTTAACATCAACATCATGAATAGGTTCAACAACACGATTCTTTTTTATTAACTTTCCTAGGTTGGGCTTCAACTTTATTCTTCATGTTCCTACTTGGTTTCACGATGTAACACCCCCAAATTGGGTCGCAGCGGAATAAGGGTCCGGGGCGTGTTACTTCAAGATCAACAGCACAAGATATATAAGAACGACACAAAAAGTCGTTTAAAATGATACATTGGATTTAATTGAAAGACTTAATACAAAAGCATATAGCATCTTATTACTTGTTCACTGTTGTAGTATTACAAAAGTTGTCAATATATTTCCCAAATAGATGGCACCTAAACTTTAAAGCGTAGCAATCCAAAATGTAAACCCAAATGCATCCCTGTCATCCCATGCTATTGAAATCTCCAGAAAACATTGCCTTAAACGCAACAAATAAGTGTTGTGAATTCATAGGTTTGATAAAACAGAATTTTAGGACCGCAAGACTTTTTAGTGATAAGCAACACATGCAGAATCTCACAAAAGATAGATTACATTTACACAAAGCTCATGACACAGAAGCTCGACGATCTTTCTTATGCAATTAAACTATATATTGCAATTTTCGGGGCCCGCAATATGGTTTAAAAACTAAAACCCTAAAACATCCCAAATTCGCATTGCAATAACGTTCGTTTTTTGGTGATAGCTAGTCACCCGAACGGTGAGGAGTCGTTCCCGAATAGATCTAAAAATAACTGATAACAACACTCGCTCCTACCATTAATGGGTAATTCCCACTACTCTATGGCAATTGACAGTTTTGCTAGTGGGCTTAACTGGGTTTCGCTAACTTAGGCAAACATGTATTCATACTTGCGTCCAATTTGAAAACAAAAGCATGTTTTTCCATCCACCCCGAAATGATAGTAGAAATCCAGTAAAACTTTTAAAAAGATTTGGGGCTATGAACTCACCTTGAGTTCAAGATAATCCAAATACCGGCAGATGAAAGCGACACAAAAAGTATCGAATGCAACCTAAATTTTATCATAGGTCGGGATAAGTACCAAGTACTTAACTCTAATCTTATAGTTGTTACCTCGTTACTGAACGTTCATCGTTTGTGGCTTAATCATAAGTTAAAGAGGTCCAATGACATGACGTTCGATGGGGGAGGGAGTTATAGAACACTTTTAAAATACGTAAATCCAACAACTCGTCGAAACGCCAATCCGAAGAGTGCCTCATTATGAAACTCCCTAGTAATATAGTACTTTGATAACCACATAACATTCTATATAGCTCAATCACCAACTAATGGTTTTGGAAAAATTGTGTTTTAATAAGTTAAAACGTTTATAATTACCGTTTTAGTAAAACTGGCGTAACTTTCGCGTTTTAAACCCGATTCTTGTCGCGTTTTCCCTTAGTGTCCATCATGTTTCGTAACAAGGACGATGTTATCATAAATTGGGGGACATTGTATGCATTTCGGACCTACTGGTGACAGTAAACTTTTACATGTTCACAACAGACGTGAGTTTTATAAAAATCGTAATTCAGAGTCGTCGTAAAACCACTTAATGTCGTATTTTAATTCGTTATCTCCGTTTTTAACGATTCTTAATCGAGAACGTGCCTCGGGTAATTTGAAAGTTCTATATTTGTTAATGAGGTTAACAAAAATATAACTTTCTGTCAGAATAGTAACTTTTATAAAAATAGTTTTAATAAACAGTATTAATTGTCGAAAACATTCGCAAAATTCATAACTCCCGTCGTTAATTAATTGGAAAAATTACGATTCTTTGTCATTTTGTAATCCTAAAAAATATGTATTATTGTTAAAAATATTATATACTATTTCTTTTTATAAATTTTTATAAAATGTTTTTTATAAAAATTTAACTTACTACTTCCGTTAATATAACGTAATTAACAACTCGTTTTTAACGTAACTTTTTCGTTATTAATCCGTTTAACAAGTTTCTTACCTTTTCGGAATCGTCGTGAAATGTATTATCTTATAAAAATATAAAATCCCCTGTTTGGAATTCGAAAACTTTCTGTCCCAAAATGATCTTTTATATAATTTATTTATATAATATGTTTTATATACTTTTCAACCTCACAATTTACCTATTACCACAAGTCTTTTATAATTATATATATCACATGTTATACATATAATAATGTTCAAAAAGTTCAAATTTTCCAAGAGTCAATCAAGATCATAAGTTAATTAACTTTTACATGAAATTCATACTTTCCCCTATTAACTTTTAATTACAAGTTTACATATGAACTTTTTATACTTAAACCAAGATTGTACAAGACTTATATTCTTTATTTCATGATATTACCAATATTATAACATGTGAGAAAGTGCATAAAATCATAATCAAAAGAAAAATTACATTTTTCATGTTCAAAAGTATTCCTAATGGTGATTTCACTAAATAGCATATCATATATATAAAAACTCATAAACTAAGAACATAAAGGTTTAAGGTAGACCTTATGATGAATGATGATGATGAGAAACAAATGCTAAACCCGTGTTTAGCCTTAAAACCAAAGCTTGCACAATAAACCCTTACTTTCTTAACCAAAAACCCTAACTTCCTTTTTCTTGAGTTATACTTGAAAAAGGGTTAGCCAATGCTTGGGATCACCTTAGAATAACTTATAATGGATGTGTATATGTGTGTATGGGTTGTATAAAAATTGCTATGGATTTGTGTGGTTGCTTGCTTGATGCCGTAGCAATATAGAGAGGAAAAGGAGGTTATGTTTGAATTTTTTTTCTAAGTGTTAAGGCATGAATGCTATCACTCTTATGTATAGATGTAAGTATGGTCCAAGACATGGTCTAGGAGTCAAAGTAAGGTTCAAGTAATGGGTCTTAGTCTTAGGTATGGCCCTTAGTCAAAGTATGCTAGGTATGGTTAGGACATGATGAAGTATGGTGTGTAATTGACCAAGTTGCAAGCTTATCTCATTTTTCATGTATATCTTTGTATATGATGCAAGATTTTCGGCAAAACAAAGATATACATGATATATTTATGTAATTTTTGTGTATTGGGTATAAAAGTGGGTATTTGTTGAAGCGTAGGAAAGTTTTTGTGGTTCCGGGAGTGCCTAAACGCAATTTATCGCGAAACGTATACACTTTACGTATCCGATAAAAATAAAATGAACAAAGTTAATAATTATTCCACAAAAAAAATTAATATAACCCTTGCATGAATGAAACATTATAATTGTTATGATGGCCCGTTACATTGAACTCTAATTTTTGGCGTACGCGGATTTCACTTAACGTTTACAATTTAAAGCACACATACGTAACAATAACTAACAATAAATATACACTTGATTGACGTCATCAAAGACTTGAAACACAGGTGTAATATGCTTGAATAAACTATGAAGCAGTCAAAATTCGAACCAACGAATTCAAAACTTGTCACTTCCTAGAAGATTGTGGATTTTCAAGCTTATGTCAGATGAGATCACGAATTTGAATCAACTTCAATATGGTAATTAGTACCCTCAACCAGACTGTTCATGATAATGCTCTCAAGTGGATTTACAAATATAAACTTAATGAGTACGTTGATGTATCAGAAGAAACAAGGCTAGGGATATTGGCCAAGGGATACTATCGACAAGAAAAGGTCATTGATTTTCTGAATCATTGCACTGTTGCACGTATCGAGTCTATTCTATCATTCATCCGTAATGTCCTCCATAAAAACATAACTACTATCAAATTGATGTAAAGACAGAATTTCTGAAGGCTAATTAAAAGGAAGAAGTCTATGTAAGAGTCAACCAGGGGTTTCGTTGATACCAGACCACGCCTACACATTTTAACGTACTGAAGAAGGCTTGTACGGTTAAAGCAAGCTCATCGGGCGTGGAAATGGATACCTTGTCACGATTTCTCTTGGACAACAAATTTTCTAATGGTCATTTGATCCGACATTATTCACTCGGAAAACAGGCAAACATATTCTTCTTGTTCAAATATATGTAGATGATATCATATTTTCCTCGACCGACCCTAAAGCATGTGACATATTTTCCAACGAGATGAGTTCTAAATTCCAAATGTCAATGATAGGACAAATGTCTTTTTTCCTAGGATTACAAGTTTCTCAAAATCTCGAAGGCATTTTTATTAATCAATCAAAATTTGCTCTAGAAATGTTAAAGAAATTTGGGATGGATTCATGTGACCCTGTTGATACACCAATGGTTGATTGACTTAAATTGGATGAGGACCCCTTAGGGATTCCAGTTTACCAGACTCGCTTTCGTAGTATGGCCGGCTCCCCAATGTACCTCACTACCAGCAGACCCGACCTTGTATTCGATGTATGCATGTGTGTTAGGTATCAGGCATCGCCTACCAAAAAGCACCTTGAAGAACTTAAACGGGTCTTTCGATATCTTAGAGGAACCATTAATTGAGGACTTTGGTATCTCAAAGACACCGCTATGGAACTAACGGCCTATGCAGATGCGGACCATGCAGGTTGTCAAGACACACGAAGAAGTACGTCAGAAAGTGCTCAGTTCTTTGAGGATAAATTAGTCAGCTGGTCATCAAAGAAATAGAAGAGTACTGCGATTTCAACCACAGAGGCTGAATACATTGCCATGTCTGGATGCTGTGCTTGGATACTTTGGATGAGGTCACACCATACAGACTACGGCTTTGCCTTCAATAAGATTCCCCTGTATTGTGATAATCACAGTGTCATTGCTCTCTGTTGTAATAATGTCCAGCACTCTCGGTCCAAGCTCATTGAAATACGCCACCATTTTATTCGAGAGCAGGTTGAGAAGGGCGTGGTTGAATTATATTTCGTAATGACGGATTATCAACTTGCAGACATTATCACCAAAGCATTATCAAGAGAGCGGTTCGAATTTCTTCTCCCGCGTCTCGGTATGAAGAGTATGACTTCGAAAACCCTTAAGCATCTTCAGGAAGGAGAAGAGGAGTACAAATGGTCTTCTTATATCCTATGTACATTTGTATATAATTAATCCCAAAAAGAAAATACAAAAATATAAAACCTACAAAAACCATAAAAATTAGAAAAATAGAAAATACCAAAAATATATTTCCAAGACATGTCTTCTGTCAATTGATAACATTTATGGACCTAGAAATGCCATTCAATAATGACACGGGTCTTTAAATGAAGTACGAGTGGAAGTTCAAACTATTTTAAAACATGTCTAAATGGCTTGCAGTTATTTTTGACTGCAACCCGTTTTTCAATTTAAAGAATGCATGTCGCCAAAAAGACAGCAGTTCCTAACAACAGGTAATTAATTTTTCCCGGGCACTGATTACTTAATATCCGTGCATCCAAGGATTAATGTACGATTCTGTGACATCCGTCAATTTTGAGGTCAGTAACCAAAAGCAAACGTATGATATTAGACTCTCTTAATTATTTATGGATTCACTTTTATGTGGTCGCATTAGTTTTAGCACTTAGCGCTTGTCTATGTGCAACCCGTGTTTCACGTCGCTGTTCATCCCGAGCTATAAATTATTGATAAGTGTTAAATACACATATCCGTTTGTACCTTAAATAACCCAATTAAACCCAAAACAGACCAAAAATGGCAAAAATATGCTTGTATTTGTGTTTTGTGTATGCAGGTACGGATAAATCAAAAATCACAAGAAAACAGTCAAAAACAGGCAAGCACGGACACGAGAATCAGTAGAGTACAAAGCCGAAGCCAGAAAAGTCAAGCCTCAGTCAAAATCAGCCAAGAAAAGTCAAAGTCAGTCAAAGATGGTCAAACTAAGTCAAACACAAAAGGACAAATCCTCAAAATATTTCACTTTGGTCCCTCAACTCTCACAAAAGTCCAAAAATGTCCCCTCCTCCCTTATTGGGCCCAGGAAAGCTTAATGGGCCTCTAAAAACCTAGGAAACCCTATCCGGATCCCAAAAGCCCAATCAAAGCCCAAGTTACTAGCCCATTTCTCTTTTTAATAAACCACAAGGGCTAGTTTTGCAATTTCCAAAAGCTGTTTTATAACTAGAAATGAGAAAACAAAAGAAAGGGACTAAAAATGACATAAGGCCAAAGTTTAAACTGTTTTTACCCCGTTTTCAGTTATAAAAAACGCGCCAAAGCCCTAGTTACTGTTCATCTTCTTCTTCGCTATTTACCATGGATAAAACGAGAGGGCTTTCTCTAATTAAGGGCTAAGAACGTCAATTAAAGAGCTCAAAAGTACAAGGCAAGGGTCAAATCAGTCTTTCCAAGGGATTCACTAGCTCACTCTCATGAGGAGGCCACGTCAGCAATGGTGAAAGCACAAGGGGTGTGGGTTTTTGCACTAAACACACTCACACAACTAGCACAAGCTGTCACATCAAAGAATGACAGCTTGGCAATCCGTGTGAGTGTGTTATTGATCCAACGGCTCAAATTTTTGATCTAATAATTATGACAATGAGTGGTGAAGATTGAAGGATTGAAGAGCAAGGCAAGGCATCCTAGAAGCTTCTTTCAGCACCTATAAATAGAGCCTCACTCTTCACACACACACACACGTAGCTTAGGTCTTAGTTTTAGCTTAATTTCTTTTTAGCTTAATTTAGCTTTAAATCCTTGTAATTTTCTTAATGTAAACAAGCTTTATTATAATGAAATTTCAGTTGTTTTAATCTCTCTTAAGCTCTTTTACCTAATCTCATAAGCTTTCACTTTTTCCTATTAAATAAGCTAAGATCAATAAGCTCTCAATAAGCCCTTTTCAGTCTATAAGCTGAAATTGGGTTTAACTAGACTTAATCCTACTTAAACCTTAAATCAGCTTAATATCTTACCTTATTACCTTTGTAAATGAATGAGGAAAGCTCTTGGAAGTTGGTTGCAATGGAGGACCAAATGGACTTATACCCTAGCTTATCTAATAAGCTAGGGAGCTTGTAGCTGCCAAATTTGGTACCTCTTGTTTAGCTAGAGGTTAAAGTAAGTTTCCTTTATTCTCATTGCTTTTATAATTTGCATTTACTAGTTCATTAGAATAGATCTTTGCTTATTTGCCTCATTGCTTATTAATTTGTTAGCTTATTGTCTTATTTGTGCTTATTTATCTCTTCTAGTGCTTAGTAGTTATAAATCTTCATCTGTTTTTAGTTTCATAGATATTAATCTTAGAATTTCAATTTCTGTCTAAAAAAAACCTAAAAACCAAAAATATTAGATAGCATAGTATTAATCTTTGATTTCTAGTTAAATTCAGCTATTAATTCATGTTTATTAAGCTTGTTTTAAGCTAAAAATCATCTGGTAGTTAATACTTGTTCATTAGATTTCACTTTAAAAGCTTTTTCTCAAAACTGTCAAGTTCTGAATGGGGTGTTTGGAATAAGCTTCTTTGACCTCATTAAGTCAAAGGCTCTTGTGCAAAACACTTGAGTCAGTTTTAATATCACTTAAGATCAATAGGAAAACAAATTTCAAAAGTTAGATTCTAATTTTCAAAAGGTTATTGCTTAATTTTTCCTCCTAGCACCAGGGTACCTTGTGCCTTTCTTTTTGCTTATGAAATTCTGATCCAAAGCCCTTAAGGCTTGGATTTTGCTTGCATTGTGTTTAAACACACAAATTTATTGTGTTTAAGGTAGTGGTAGTCACTAGGTTAGCCTGCACTTTTGATTTTTACTAGAGTCAAGTGCACCAGTACTAACTAACAGTTAGTACTGCTGTCAATTTTAAGCTTAGTTTATAGCTTTTAATCTTAGGATTTAAAGTTTAATTTTCTTATAGCTTATAGTTTAGAAGTAACTTAATATAAATTAGGACTTAACTCTAATCTTCCAGCTTATTTACTTTAGTACATTTTAGCTTAAAAGTTACCAAAAATCTAAAAAGACCAAAAACAGTAGCTAATAGATTATAGATTTTAGATTTGAATTCTAGCTTATAGAGTTAGGTTTTATTGTTTAAATAAGAATTTTGTTAGTTGATTTATAAGTCTTGATAAGCTCAGTTTCTACTTTGGCTATTTAAGCATTTTAGCTTTTCTAAATTTTTAGCTTTTTGAGTTATTTCATGAGTATGCTACTTTCATCATCATTTTCAGTGGTTCTCTAGTGTTTTAAGCTCAAATCTCTTTTCATTGATAGATTAAGCACATCTTAAGCTTTCTAAATCACTTTTCCTTTTTCAAAATGAGCTTAATTTGAGCTTTTTGTAAGTCAAAAAGCACAAGTGAGCTTAACTCACTAGTTTCTGTAAACAGCTTATTGATAAGCT
This sequence comes from Tanacetum coccineum, assembly GCA_026074375.1. Lineage (NCBI taxonomy): Eukaryota > Viridiplantae > Streptophyta > Magnoliopsida > Asterales > Asteraceae > Tanacetum > Tanacetum coccineum. The sequence continues at coordinate 18,146 of BQNB010048892.1, forward strand.
GTTTATGAGCTTATCTTTGGGTTTCAGCACCTATTGCTTTTATTAAAGTTACTTCCACCAGCTTATTCTACAACTTTTCTCTTTTGAGTTTTTCCTAAACAACACTTTTGAATTTCAACTTATTTTTAAGCCTAGAATAGGACTTAGTTTGTTATCGGGTTAGGTCCTCAGGGACCATTCTTGTAATTTTTCTGTTTTCATTGTTCTTAGTTAATCCTTGCCTGTTAAATGCTTTAGCTCAGTTAGTTCTTTTCCCTTTTGCACCATTAGTCCCTAGGTTAGTTATTAATTAGTTTTAATTAATTTTAATTAATAAATTAGGTTTAGTTTTAATTAGTTTAATTAGTCTTTAAATAAAAAGTAAAAATTAGGGCTTTTATTTTTATAAAATTTCTGCACACTTTCTTTATTTAGTGTAATTTTTATAATATTTTTAGGATTCTAATTTTAATAATTTTATTATTTTTTATAGTTTTTAATTAGTTTAAATCTTTAAAAAAAATCATATCTTTAAATCTAAAGAGCCAAAAATAGTAATTCTTTTTTCTAAAATTTTCTTTTTACTTATTTTATTTAGGAAAAATTTAAGTTCAATTATTTTTATATTTTTTATTTTCTAGGATTTAATTAGTTTTAAATAGTTTTTAATTCTTAAAAAAAAATTCAAAAATAATCTAAAAAAATATTTTTCTTTTTCTTAAAATTTTCTTTTATCATAATCTAGGTTTAGAAACTTAATTTGCAATTTTAAAGTTTTAATTTAGTAGGATTGCTTAATTGTAGGTTTTAATTTAGTAGGATTGCTTAATTGTTTCCCGTATTTGTTTAATTGTTTCCCGTATTTGTTTAATTGTTTAGTGCCTTTAATTTTCCATTTTAATTGTTTTTTTTTATTTAGTAGTCATAGCTTATCAGATCATCTATTTTCTTATTCAAATCATAATCCGGACTTAAACGAGGTTTCAATTTCACTAGTCGTTGGGGAAACGACCCGGGTGATCATACTTGCCCGGTTTAAACATACGTATTATATTATATATTTTTGTGAGTGGATTTATCCGAGGGCTACTTGGGTATCTCCTTAATTTCTCTATAAGTATATTATTTTATATGTATGTAAAACTGCAATCAGTTTTTGGCGCCGTTGCCGGGGACTAGTGTTTAAGATTCCTACGTTTTGTGTTTGTTGATTTGGTTCGAAGATCGAAAGTTTCATTCTTGTTTTATAATTCAAAAATCCAAAAAAAATCATAAAACATAAAAAGTAAAAAATATTTTCCTTCTCTTTTTAGTATAAGTAAAAGATAAAAAAAAATCAAAAATATAATTTTTTTTTAATTAAGAAATAAAAATCACCAATTGGTAAAAACACCAAAATATAATATTCTCAACGGAGGTGTTATCATAATTAATTCCAATATTGGTTCCCAAATCGAACTAAAGATTTAACACTTGCCATTTGTGTCTCTACGAAGTACGGCTCACCTTGAAAAGCAATTTTTTGAGAGCTACCGTGAAGTAGTTGATTATTTGGTTTAAGTCTTTTTCGTGTAACCGTTAAAATTTATTGTTAAAAAAAAAATTAGTGTAAAGTTTTGCTTTTTGATTTTTTTTAGTTTTTTCTTTTTATGCGCACTCGTTCACAATCTCGAAGACGTCGACGACAACAAACTCTTCCGGTTATTGTTAAAAATTTTGATTTAGAAGAACCAATTGTCGATCAAAACATTGTTGCAATGGCCGACAATCGAACGATTACCCAAATGTTACAAGCACCCATCGAGGGGTATGAAGATGCTATAGTTGTTCCACCGATCAATGCTAACAATTTCGAGCTTAAACAACCTTTAATCAATCTTGTGCAAAGTAATAAGTTTACGGGTAGACAAGACCCTCATAATCACCTTCGATTTTTCAACAAGGTCACTTCAACGTTTAGACATCCCGAAGTTCCGAACACTTCGATAAAGCTTTTGCTTTTTCCTTTTTCTCTAGACGGTGAAGCCCGAGATTGGTTAGACAAGGAACCTCCTAGATCAATTCTCACATGGGACGACCTTGTTTCAAAATTCATAAACCAATTCTTCCCACCATCAAAAACAACTTACCTCCGGAACAAAATCACCAATTTTTTCCAAGAACCAAACGAAACCTTTAACGGAGCATGGGAACGTTTTAAAGGACTCCTTTGTCAATGTCCTCACCATGGTTTCTCAAAACTCCACCAACTCGATACTTTTTACAACTCTTTGAATTCCAACGATCAAGATGCCTTAGATTCCGCCTCAGGTGGCAATTTTTTAGACAAGATTCCTCAAGAAGGTTTAGCGATTATTGAAAGCAAGTCAAAAGTTCGTTACTCAAGGAGTCGTCGCTAGTGACTTCAAGAGTCGAGTTTAGTACGGATGATATATTTTCTAATTCTTACCTTCTAATAATTCTTTCGTATATGCACCAAATTAGCTGCTTATCTTGAGATATGTTGGACTATTAAGATGAAAAAAATGATGAATGAAATGAAAGCTTTAGTTGTTACTACTCCCGCACCCGTCAAAGCGGTTGAGGAAGTATGTGTTACGTGTGGATCGAATCACCATTTTAATCATTGTCCATTAACTCGAGGAGGAAACGATTTTCCCGTTTTTCATGACAACATCCAACAATTTCAACAAACCGCGGCCATTGGCAACTTTCTCCAAAGAAACCAACCTTCTAATTTGGCAAGTCAAATGAAACCACTGGGTTTTCAATCAACCGATTGTCAAAACAACCCAAAACCGTTATCAATGGAAACAATTTCAATTCAAATCAAAACCGTGGAAACAATTTTAACCAAAACCATCAAAACAATCAAGGTCAAGTTTTTCAACCACCAACCAATCAAACACCGGTTTATCAAGTTCCACCATATCAGGCTCCTACGCCCCAAATCCAAGGTGTTTCGAAAACGGATTTTGAAAACTACGTCAAGGTAATATGATTGCAGAGGTGTTGAAGATGTTCAACAATCATAGGTCAAAACTTGCAATTCAATATGGCTAAATATCACAAGTTGCGTTGACAAGTCTTTGTAAAATATTTCAAAATTTCAGCTTCTACCTAAAATCCAGGAACTCTTCCAAGTCAAACCGTGACTAACCCTCGTCAGTAAATTAATGCTATCACTACAAGGAGCGGTAAGACTTTGGAAGAACCTTCGACGCCTCTTGTTCCTACACCCGATGTTTCAAATCCCCAGAATGAACCCAACCTAGAGACATCAACAGAAAAAGTGCAAAATCCAAATTTGGAAAATACCGCACATGTCCCACCTCCGAGGGAAGAAGATTCAATTTTCATGGAAATTCCAAATCCAAAAGCAAAGAAAACCGTTAACGTTGAAATTCAAGATCTTAATTCTCCAAGACCTAATTCGTACCAATCAAGACTTCCATATCCCGAGAGGATGAAAGTTAGAGAACACGATAAACCAAGTGCTCAATATAGCCGGTTTTTGAAGATGTTCAAGCAACTTCGTTTAGAGATTGGATTAAAAGATGCTCTTGTCGAAATGCCAAAGTTTAACAAATGGCTAAGCTCGTTGCTAAGGAACAAAGAGAAGCTCGAGGTGATCGCTATTATGACTGTGAATGCTGAATGTTCCACTATCATTATGAACAAAGTCCCCGAAAAGCTCGAAGATCCGGGAAAATTTCTTATCCCGTGTGCTTTACAAGAACTTAATAGGACTAGTGCTTTAGCGAATTCAAGGGCGAGCATTACCTTTTACCTCATTGATCTACAGATACTTGGGCTTGAAGCATTGATCTACTCGTATGGGGACACCTCGAGCTTGCCAATCGTTTGATTACTCACCCGATGGGCATAGCCGAGGATGTTGTAGTTAGAGTCGATGGTTTCACTTTTCTTGCGGATTTTGTGGTGGTTAATTTTGAGCCCGATCCTAGAGTACCTATTATTCTAGGAAGACCCTTTCTGCAAACCGCAAAAGCTCGAATTGATTTGTACGAAGAAAAATTGACTTTATGAGTAGGAAAGGAAGAACTTGTTTACTATGCCGATAAATCTGAGAAAAACAAGGAAAAGAATTTTGTTCATGCCATTTCTATCATTGATTTTTCAAAAGACGATCCGTTTAGTGGCAGTACCACTAATACTCCTCCTCCTAGTTCTTCTCCGATGAAGACTAGTGATAATTTCGAGAAGTTCACCGATGAACTTGCTCCTCTTGATTCGTTACCACCGGGTAATGATGACTCGACTTTTAAGAAAGACTTGCATGAAGTAAATATTCATATTTACTCGAATACTCTTTTCGAATTCGATGATAATTTCAAATCTAGCAAAGTGAATCCTCTCTTTGAAGAAAACGATAAGGATGTCGAGATTAAGTCTTCTTCTTCCTTCACACTTACTTCAACGGAAGTAAGCGAAATAGAGCTCTATCTTAAAAAGATTCGATTCCACCGGGAATTGATCTTACCCTCCCTCCCACCCTTAAAGTTTCAAGTAGCAATCCTACTTCCCCTACCTTCTCACAGGAGAGAAGGTTTGTTCATGGAAAGGACACTATGTTTTTCTCGTTGGTCGTTTTGTGTTTCTTTGTGTGGAAAATGATGACTCGAATTGCGATTAGAAAAAAGATAATTTGTCTCTTGGCAACGTTCTTAAATAAGAAACCAAAACCTCTTTCTCAAGAAGTTGAAGAAATCAAAGACAAAGAAGAAGAGGAAATTTCAAGTGATGTTCCAATCAATACCATTGTCATGCCAATTAGAATCACTTTTGATAAACCGATTGATTTCAATAAATCTATTTTTCCAAACCAAAGGCTGAAAAAGGATTTAACCATTTTCTTTGACTCTACCACCCCAAGTTTTTTCAACATCCTTTGTTAGATTCCGACTCGCTTTCACTGCTGAGTTGTCGGCTAGTGGTTACTTGAATTTCTCTCGGAAACGAGGGAAAAGTTATTCAACCAGGTATACAGTTTATCATGCCATTCATGATAAAAATCTTGTAAAACAGTGGAGGCAGAAGTTAAAACATGACGAACATTTCCCGGGACTCTTTTAATTTCTCATAGACCATTATTTTTTTCTGCCTCCGCCAGAACCACCAGATAAATGTTTAATTTTTGAGCCCATTTTGGTGATGACGAATGTTGTAGATTTCTACCAAAGCAATATTGAAGATGTCGATTCCCTCACTCTTATCATTTGGACTTTTTTTCCACATTTCACTTATTCCAAGGAATTAAATTTGATTTTCTCCTTTAGGAGTGAGAATTTTATGTTTGACCCCGGCATCATCACGTTTCATCATACGGTGGCATTTTCAATGAAAGTTTCTTGTTCTAAGTATTGCTCTCCCTAAGGACGAATTAATTCAGGGATCGAGTCGAGCTTGCGACTCGGTGAACAAAAACAAGCCGCTTCGTGGGAGTTCACCTTGCTTATCCTTTCTATTTTCTACTAAAATCTAATGTGTTGTGTTGAGAGAGGCTTGTACTCTTTCTGATTTCTCGATGTTTGTTGCTTGTTTGTTGTGATTTTTATAGGATTGAACCAACAATTTTTGAAGCCTCTCGTGTCCGGTTGATTTATCCCGTTCTACTCGAGTTTCTCATCCTTTGTGTGAAATTAGTTTGGGGAGATCCGATATCCTTTCATTCTTATCGATTAACGTTTATCTTTGATACCTCATCATTAACGGTTAGATTTTCGTTAGAGACCGACTTTAAACATTGAGGACAATGTTTCGTTTTAGTTTGGGGAAGGGAATCTATCGATTTGATGTTGCTTGCTTATTGTTTTGTTCTCACGTACCCGTTTTCTCACAAAAATAGCAAAAATTTTAAATTTTTAGTCATTAAAAAAAAATCAAAAAAATAATATAAAAAAAATAATAATAAAATATGTTAAGACAAAAATATAGGTTTTCCGTTGGTAAGAATAAGAAGTAATTTTTGACCCAATCGTACGTGTAGAGTTCTAGCTTTATCCCTTAACAATTAATCGTTGATAGTTCTGTGCTAGTCTCACGTAGACTTTAAACATGTGCTAGACTTGAATCATTAGTAAAATTGAAACTTGTGCTAATCTCAAGTAGATTTTAAATATGCCGAGTTAGAATTTATATAGGCTAAGTGTTGGCGAATTTCTTTCTTAGAGATTTTAAATTGCGAAGAATAAGAAATGATAGTGTTTTTTATAAGTCATGACATTAAACGTAGAATAGTTGGTTTTCTTTCAAGCTCATTATGTATTATTGCGCTTTTTTCTCCCATTAGCTTGTTTCCCTCTATATATCAATTGTTTAATAAATGAGTTGTATGTGTTTTCTTGGTTAATAATTAGCTATAGAATTTTCATTAGTTTCCTTTGTGATTAGGATGAGTACACATCAGGAATACTTAATTTGGCATACTATATGTATCATATAAAGAAATATTTTGCTTATTCCTTAAAGAGCCTTAGGGTATATGGGATAAGTAGAATTCAATAATAATCCAAGACTGATAAAAGTTTTGTATCTTGCCGGCTCACAACCGATGTTACAGCCTTCTAAAAGACTCCGAGGAGTTACCGAAGTCGGAATATGATTGCCTAAACTTGTCGGAGGCGTGCCGCGACTGTTTGTGCTTCTAAAGGACTGAGGTATAATAATGTTGCTTAATTTTTTGTCTTACTTTGTGCCTTAAAGAGCCTAAGGGTATATGACATAAATGGTGCCTTGCTTAAGTAGCCTAATAAAAGCCAAATTTTGGTTGCCTCGATGTGGACTTTAATCTTGATGAATTTGATATCTTTGGAAAAGGGCTAGGAGCTAATTATTGCGTTCTTAACCGTTACGCTTTATTTTTGGAATTAATTAAATATCGAAAACAAAAGTCTTTAAAGAGCCTACGGGTATACTTGACTTAAGTAATATCTTGTCGATACAAAAAAAATAGTTTACGGGAGGGAAAAGTAAGTCACAATTATATTTATGAGTAGTAGTTGTTGTGTCATGACTTGTACCATTTAAAATGATCTTGTTTTAAGTTAGGCATAGGAAAGTGAAAAAGTCTGGGGATGATGAAGTTCTCTTTTATTTATGACTACTTAATGTGCTTTTAGGTTCTTTGACTCCACATAAAGTTACCAATAAGGTAATGAAACAATCATTATGTCGACACAAATAAGTTGTGTTAGGTAGTTCAAATTATCAAGTAAAATCCATAAAAAAAAAGAGAAAAATCTTTGAAAATGGGAAATCGGGTGTTTTATAACTTGTGATCTCTTAATTCTCTCAACAAAAATCTTTGCTACTTTTCAAAGGTTTAGTTTGGGGAAGTTTTGAGGTATTTGGTTATAAGGCATATCGAATTATAGCGTGGAGGACTCACAAAATCGTTTACGTTTGGGGAATTTTGATAAGTGTAGAATACACATATCCGTTTGTACCTAAAATAACCCAATTAAACCCAAAAACAGACCAAAAATGGCAAAAATATGCTTGTATTTGTGTTTTGTGTGTGCAGGTACGGATATATCAAAAATCACAAGAAAACAGTCAAAAACGAGCAAGCACGGACACGAGAATCAGAAGAGTGCAAAAAGAAGCCAAAGATTCAAAGCCCGAAGCCAGTAATATCACGCCTAGTCTAACAGCAGTCACAAAAACATGGTCAACAAAAGTCAACAAGACCCCATAATATTCCATTTTAAACCTCAAAGTTTACAAAGTCACAAAAAATAGCCCTCATCTGTTATGGGGCCTCTTACCGGATCAATAAGCCCATGTATCTTAGCCCATTTCCTTTTATAACAAACCACAAGGGCTAAACTTGCAATTTCTTTAAGTTATTTATAACTAGAAAAAGAAGAAAGAAAGACAAGGACCAAATGTGCAAACTTCTTAAAGTATAATAGTTTTAACTGTCGAAAAAAGGACGCGAATCCAGTTACTATTCACCCGTCGTCCCACCTTTCACCCCCATGGTAAAACAAAGGGCAAATAAGAATTGATGGGCAAGGAAGTCAATTCAAGAGCTCACAAGTACGATGGCAGGGACAAATCAGTCAAATAAAGGGGTTACTTATCCTCACTCAAGATCACCTCCCACGTCATCAATGGAAGAAGCACAAGGGGTGTAGTTTTTTGTGCTAAAACACTCAGTAAAGAAGCACAAGTGAGCCTCAAACGGATTGCCAAGCTGGCAATCCGTGTGAGGTCACTTAGTGATCCAACGGCCAAAAACAAAGACCCAATGATGTGGTTGATTTGTTGGTGGATTGATTGATGAGGGCAAAGGGGCTAGAAGTTTCTTTCGTTCAACTATAAATAGCTCAATCTTTTACACACGGCATCTTATCTTTCTAGTTTTTTTAGCTTAGTGTAGTTTTTAGAAGCTTATTGTAATTTTGATCAAATTGAAATTTCTTTTTAAAGTAATGTAATTCAGTTTTCAATTAATGAAACTTAGTTTAATTTTGTCATAAGCTCTTTTTACTTTCAACTTTTAAGCTCTCTCAATAAGTCTATCTGTCTTAACGAACTTGGTTAAGAAAGTTCATATTCCTATTTTCCAAACATGAATCAAACTTAAAGCGTTTTTTTAATTAAAAGTAAAGACCGAAAGGATTTTTAATTATAATGAATAGACAATCATTTTATTAAACTAACTGTTTCTTTAATGGATTATACTTTAATTCTTGAATCCATTATCCATCCAAGTTTATCTATTTTTGTTCTCATCCCCTAAACAAAAATCATTTTAAATCTTGAGTTTGAATCCATTATCCATCCAAGTTAAAGTAAGTTTCTCTTTTCATTTCTCTCTTATTTCAGTTTAAAAGTGCTTAGTTATAGCTTAAATGTTTATTATTGCTTATTTGCTTATTCTCTTTGCTTATTAGTACTTATTTGAGTTTTATCTAGCTAAATCATCATAGTTGTTTATCTGTTTTTAACTTTCTTAGTTTGAATCATAGTTTTCATATAATTGTCTTAAAAACCCCTAAAAAACCAAAAATATAGTAAAATAGCTTAAGTCTTAGATTATTGCTTATTTAGTTGTTAATTCATGCTTATTAAAGTTGTTTTAATCTATTAATTGTCTGGTATTAAGCATTTGTTTAATAGATTTCAAATTTAGTAGATTAATCATAACTGTCATAGTCTTAAAGGGGTGTTTGGCTTAAGAGTGTTTGACCTCAAAAAGTCAAAACTAATTGTGCAATTTGTTTAAGTCAGCTGAGTTTTCATTTAAAATCAGTAGTTTAACAGTTTTTAAAAGTTAGTTTGATAATTTTCAAAAGATATGGCTTATTATCTTTGTTTTTACACCAGGGCAGTTTTGACTTTCTTTTTACTTGTGAAATTTTTGATCTAAGCCCTCAAAGGGTTAGATCTTGCTTGCATTGTGTTTATACACTCTATTAGAGTGTGTTCAAGTGCAGGTTTACCCTTTTGGTAACCTGCACTCTTGGTTTACACTTGTGCCAAGTGTAGCAGTACTAACTAATAGTTAGTACTGCTGTCACTTTTAGCTTAGATTTAAACTAGGTACTCATAGGTTTTAGGCTCTAAGATTCAAGTAGGATTAAGTTTAGGTATAGCTTAACATAGATTAGGTCTTAAATTTCACTTTCTAGCTTATTAGCATCACTTATTTTTGCTGTCAAAAGTCTTTCAAAAAGATAAACAGCCAAAAATAGTACTTAGGAATTTTAGGATTTTAATTAGTTAATTTAGCTTATGATTCTAGATTTTACAACTTAAATAGATAGATTATAAGTAGTTTAATAAGTTCTTAAAGTTTTAGAGTCCAGTTTAGCTTTTTAAGGTTTTTAGCTTAATTGGATTTTGCACCTTTAAGTGTCCTTGCTAAGTTTAGCATTTTCTTTATCATTTTCAGTTGCTTTAAGGTGTTTCCAGCTTTTATTTCTTTTCATTTTTAGATTAAGCACATCATAAGCTGTTTAGAACACTTTTCCTTTTTCATTTTGAGCTTAAAATGAGCTTGTTACAAGCTTTTAAGTGAAAATAAGCCAAAAAGCCCACTCACTGTAACAGCTTTTTGATAAGCTGTTTTAGGGCTTATTAGTTAGTGTTAGCTTATGTTCCTTTCATTAAAGTAGCTTATTTTAGTGTCCTCTTTAAGTTCCAAGTGTTAGTTTTTCATAAAAGTCAAAAAAAAGAGCAAAAAGGGGTTGCCACCACACTCGAACCCACGACCTCTCAGTTATAAGCCCAACGTGTTAACCAATTGCTTCAATAGCTCATCCAGTGTTACTTCCCCACATTTAATACTAGTACACAATTTCATTTCTCTTTTCTAAAATAAGCCGTAGCCTAATAAGCTCGTTTGAGGGCTTATTCGTTTAGCATTTTGGTTTTTCTTATTTTTCTTATAATCCTGCTAGTGTTTAGGACTTTTCCTGAATTTTTCAGATTTTTCTAGCTTTTATTTTATTTTTAATCATTTTTCGAAAGGTAAAATATTAAAAATAACATAAAAAATAGAAATAAGTTTCAGAAAAATACAAAAAATAACTTTTGGTTTCATAAAAAATAGCTTAAGGTTTACATCCAGAAAAATCATTTTTATACTTTTTAAATTTTAAATTTCATTTTTGAGCTTTTATTTTAAATATTAAAAATAGGATTTTAAAAATAAAAATAGTTAAAAATAGTTTTCTTTGCTTTTATAATATTTTAGATTTTTCTAAGCTTAAAAATCATTTTTTCAAATTTTTAGTACTTAATTTGCTATTTTTTAAGATTTAATTAGATTAAATTAGTTTTTAATTCATAATAAATTCAAAAATAATCAAAAAAATGTTTTACTTTTTCCTAAAATTTTCTTTTGTCCTATCTTAGGTTTAGAAATTTAGTTTGCATTTTTAGGGTTTAATTTTAGTAGGCTTGCTTATTTGTCGCGTTTCATTTGCTTCCAGAATTAGTTTTAATTGTTTAATTGTTTTTAATTGTCCAAATTTAATTGTTTTTTTTAGTAGTCATAGCTTACCAAATCAAATATCTTTGCTTCATTCAAATCAGAATCCAAGCTTAAACGAGGTTTCAATTTCACTAGTCGTTGGGAAAACGACCCGGGTGATCATACTTACCCGGTTAAATATACGTATTATATATTTTATATATATTTTTGAGAGTGAATATTATCAAGGGTAACTTGGTAATTTTCTAAATTACTCTTTTAAAGTATTATATTTTATATATATTTTAGGTATATAAAACTACCAATCAATAAAATTGGTCAAACTTCTTAGAAACAAGGAATTGGTTTTAAGAAAATAAAAGCCTGCTTTGACTGTAAAAGTACTAACCATTTGATCAAAGATTGTACTTTTCATGACAGACAAAGTCAAGAACCTAAGCTGAAAACTATGGTCAATATTGGTCCAATGGTAGACAAACCAGTATGGGATAATACTAAAAGGGTTGATCATCAAAGAATTTCAAAATACCCTTATTTAAGAAAGACTTTTGTCCCATTAGGAGTACTAACAAGAACAGGTTTGATTACTCATGTTAAGCAAAATGAGAAAAGAACAGTTCACAAAGTTAGTACTGCTAGGCTAGTTAGTACAGCTAGGCCTGTTAGTACTATTAGACCATTTGCTTCAAAAATAGCACAAACTAGTGGTGCTATTAGACCAATTTACCCAAGAATGGGCAATGTAAGACCAAGAGGCTCATATTCACCTATCAAGAGGTCTTACTACACAAAACCAGCTTTTAGACCCAAAGACTTAAAACAAGATGTTAAAACTTTTGGGGTTTAAAATATGACTTCTGCTGGGACAAGAGCAGTAGTTAATCCTAGTAAGGATAAGATGGATACTGACCTTAAAAAGTCAAGGTGGGTTTGGAGGCCTAAGGGACAATGGCCGACAATCGTACCATGGCCCAAATGTTACAAGCACCCATCGAGGGATACGAAGATGCAATAGTTGTTCCACCAATTAATGCAAACAATTTTGAGCTTAAACAACCTTTGATCAATCTTGTGCAAAGTAATAAGTTTACGGGTAGACAAGACCCTCACAATCACCTTCGATTTTTCAACAAAGTCACTTCAACGTTTAGACATCCCGAAGTTCCGAACACTTCGATAAAACTTTTGCTTTTTCCTTTTTCTCTAGATGGTGAAGCCCGAGATTGGTTAGACAAGAAACCTCCAAGATCAATTCTCACATGGGATGACCTTGTTTCAAAATTCATAAACCAGTTCTTTCCACCTTCGAAAACAACTTATCTCCAAAGCAAAATCACCAATTTTTTCCAAGAACCAAACGAAACCTTCAATGAAGCATGAGAACGTTTTAAAGGACTCCTTCGTCAATGTCCTCACCATGGCTTTTCGGAACTACACCAACTCGATACTTTTTTACAATTCTTTGAATTCCAACGATCAAGATGCCTTAGATTCCGCCGCGGGTGGCAATTTTTTAGACAAGATGCCTCTAAAAGGTTTAGCGATTATTAAAAGCAAGTCAGAAGTTCGTTACTCAAGAAGTCGTGCTAATGATTCAAGAGTGAGTACGGATGCTCCTCTTTCTAATTCTTCACCTTCTAATAATTCTTTCGATATGCAACAAATAGCCGCTTCTCTTGAGGATAAGATGACTATTAAGATGAAACAAATGATGAATGAAATGAAAGCTTTAGTTGTTACTACTCCCGCACCCATCAAAGCGGTTGAGGAAGTATGTGTTACGTGTGGATCGAATCACAATTTTAACCATTGTCCGTTAACTCGAGGTGGAAACGATTTTCCCGTTTTTCATGACAACATCCAACAATTTCAACAAACCGCAGCCGTTGGCAATTTTCTTCAAAGAAACCAACCTTCCAATTTAGCAAGTCAAATGAAACCACCGGGTTTCAATCAACCGAATGTCCAAAACAACCAAAACCGTTATCAAGGAAACAATTTCAATTCGAATCAAAACCGTGGAAACAATTTTAACCAAAACCATCAAGGTCAAGTTTTTCAACCACCAACCAATCAACCACCGGTTTACCAAGTTCCACCATATCAGGCTCCTACGCCCCAAATCCAAGGTGTTTCAAAAACGGATTTTGAAAACTACGTCAAGGCAAACGATGCGGTGTTGAAGAATGTTCAAAATCAAGGTCAAAATTTGCAAAATCAAATGGCTAATGTCACGAGTTTGTTGACAAGTCTTTGTAATAATTTCAAAAATTCAGCTTCTACCTCGAATTCAGGAACTCTTCCAAGTCAAACCGTAACTAACCCTCGTCAGCAAATTAATGCTATCACCACAAGGAGCGGTAAGACTTTGGAAGAACCTTCGACTCCTATTTCTATTCCTTCAAAAGAACCCGAACAAAACCCGGAGACGTCAACGGAAAAAGTGCAAAATCCAAATTTGGAAAATACCGCACATGTCCCACCTCCGGAGGAAGAAGAATCCATTTTTATGGAAATTCCAAAACCAAAAGCAAAGAAAACCGTTAATTTTGATCCTAATTCTCCAAATCCTAATTCATATCCACCTAAACTTCCATACCCCGAGAGGATGAAAGTTAGAGAGAACGATAAACCAAGTGCTCAACATAGCCGGTTTTTGAAGATGTTCAAGCAACTCCGTTTAGAGATTGGATTGAAAGATGCTCTTGTCGAAATGCCAAAGTTCAACAAATGGTTAAGCTCGTTGCTAAGGAACAAAGAGAAGCTCGAGGAGATCGCCATCACAACTGTGAATGCTGAATGTTCCGCTATCATTATGAACAAAGTTCCTGAGAAGCTCGAAGATCCGGGAAAATTTCTTATCCCATGTGCTTTACAAGAACTCAATAGGACTAGTGCTTTAGCCGATTCAGGAGCTAGCATTAACCTTTTACCTCATTCTATCTACAAGAAACTTGGGCTTGAAGCATTGACTCCTACTCGTATGACACTCGAGCTTGCCAATCGTTCGATTACTCACCCGATGGGCATAGCCGAGGATGTTGTAGTTAGAGTTGATGGTTTCACTTTTCTTGCGGATTTTGTGGTGGTTAATTTTGAGCCCGATCCAAGAGTGCCTATTATTTTAGGAAGACCCTTCCTTCGCACCGCAAAAGCTCTAATTGATTTGTACGAGGAAAAATTGACTTTAAGAGTAGGAAAGGAAGAACTTGTTTACTATGCCGATAAATCTGAGAAAAACAAGGAAAAGAATTTTGTTCATGCCATTTCTATCATTGATTTTTCAAAAGACGATCCGTTTAGTGGCAGTACCACTAATACTCTTCCTCCTAGTTCTTCTCCGGTGAAGACTAGTGATAATTTAGAGAAGTTCGCCGATGAACTTGCTCCTCTTGATTCGTTACCACCGGGTAATGATGATTCGACTCTTAAGAAGGATTTTCATGAAGTAAATTTTCAAGTTTACTCAAATCCTCTTTTCGAATTCGATGATAATTTCAAATCTAGCAACGTGAATCCTCTCTTTGAAGAGAACGATAAGGATGCCGAGATTAAGTCTTCTTCTTCCTTTACACTTACTTCACCGGAAGAAAGTGAATTTAAAGCTTTTCTTGAAAAAGATTCGATTCCACCGGGAATTGATCTTAACCTCCCTCCCACCCTTAAAGTTTCGAGTAGCAATCCTACTTCCCCTACTCTCACCGGAGAGAATGTTTGTTCATGAAAGACACCGACGTTTTTCTCTTTGATCCGATTTGTGTGGAAAATGATGACTCGAATTGCGATAAGGAAAAAGATAATTTGTCTCTTGGCAACTTACTTACATAAAAAACCAAAACCTCTTTCTCATCCTCCAGAAATTGACGAAATCAAAGAAAAAGAAGATGACGTTTCAAGTGAGATTCCAATCGATACCATTGTCATGCCAATTAGAATCACTTTTGATAATCCGATTGATTTTAATGATCATTTTTCCAAACCAAAGGATTTTAAAAAGGACTTAACCGTTTCATTTGATTCCTCCGAATCAAGTATTTTACCATCTCCTTTGTTAGATTCCGACTCGCCTTTCACTGCGGAGTTGTCGGCTAGTGTTACCTTGAATTCTCTCGGAAACGAGGACAAAGTATTCAAACCAGGTATACTAGTTTATCATACCATTCATGATAACAATCTTGTAACATTGGAGGAGAATTTAAAAGAGAACATTTCCTCCGGGACTCTTTTAGTTTTCAAAGAACCGTCATTTCTTCTGCCTCCGCCAGAACCACCAGATAAATGTTTGAATTTTGAGCCCATTTTGGTTATGAAGAATGTTGTGCTTAATGAAGCTTTCTACCAAAGCAATGTTGAAGATGTCAATTCCTTCACAATTATCATTTGGATTTTTCTTCCATATTTCCCTTACACCAAGGAATCACCTTTGATTTTCTCCTTTAGGAGTGAAAATTTTGTTTTTGACCCCGGCATCGTCACGTTTCATAAACCAGTGGTATGTTCAATGAAAATTTCTATTTGCTCTCCCTAAGGACGAATTAATTCGGGGATCGAGTCGATCTTGCGACTCGGTGACCAAAAATAATCCGCTGCGTGGGAGTTCACCCTATGCCTATCCTTTTTTTTTATCTTCTTTCTATTTTCTTAAACTAATGTGTTGTGTTGAGAGAGGCTTGTACTCTTTTCGATTTCTCGATGTTTGTTGCTTGTTTGTTGTGATTTTTGTAGGATCGAACCAACAAATTCTTTGAAGCCTCTCGTGTCCGGTTGATTTGTCCCGTTCTACTCGAGCTTCTCATCCTTTGTGTGAAATTAGTTTGGGGAGATCCGATATCCTTTCATCTTATCGATTCACGTTTATCTTTGCATAATTCATAAACGGCTTAGATTTTCGTAGAGACCCGACTTTAAACATTGAGGACAATGTTTCGTTTTAGTTTGGGGAAGGGAATCTATCGATTTGATGTTACCTGCTTATTGTTTTGTTCTCACGTACCCGTTTTCCCACAAAAATAGCAAAAAATTTAAATTTTTAGTCATAAATATAATTAAAAATAATAATAATAATAATATAATAAAAATATAAGTGTTAAGACACGAATGTAGGTTTTCCGTTGGTAAGAATAAGAAGTAATTTTTGACCCGATCGTACGTGTAGAGTTCTAGCTTTCTCTCTTAACAATTAATGATGATAGTTTGTGCTAGTCTCATGTAGACTTTAAACATGCTAGACTTGAAATCATTAGTAAATGAAAACTTGTGCTAATCTCAAGTAGATTTTAAATATGCCGAGTTGGATTTTATATAGGCTAAGTATTTGCGAATTTCTTTATTAGAGATTTTAAATTGCAAAGAATAAGAGATGATAGTGTTGATTACGAATTAGGATGCTAAACAAAGTTTATTTGGAAAACTTAAAGGCTTATAAGAATAACTTGTGGTTTTTCTTCCCCGAAGTTCTTAAAATGATTAATTATACGTGTTCTCTTTAATTTTTACAAATTAGAGTTTTACTCTTAAAAGTCTAATCAACATATTCAGAGAAAAAGCTTTATCGATGATGAAGTCAAACATCATTGGTAAATAAGAATTTTAGTTCAAGTTTATACTTTGATTTTCTAAAACGAAATTTTTTCTATTTGCAAAAATAATGTGTTAAATCAATTAATTAGTGTTAAAAAAATCTATAAAAATGTAGTTGGTGAATAAAAAGGATGCAAGTTATAAATCCTTAGTGTTAATAATTAATATACAAACTCCATCGCAATAAAGTACATGGGCATTTGTCGGTTCGCTCCCGATGTGACATCGAAAGAAAGGGTGGAGGATGTATATTTAGGGTTGGTATCATAATAAGTACACGAGCTCTTATCGGAGGCATGGCCGATGTGTCGTCGAAAGAAAAGTGATACCAATTCCTAGCCTAATAATGTAAATAGAAATAATAATGTTGCAAAGTTAGAAAATAAATAGTAAAAGTTTCATTTTCTAAAACCAAGGTATTCTTTTGAACTAAGGTTTGCAAAAGTCTACAAGGCTTTTTCATCGGAAGTTCATGCGTCTCGATTAGTATTCTCCGGATGGGGTGTCAAAAGCCTTAGCACTTACCCGATGACGGTGGGATGTTAGAGAAGAAAGTCATTCATGGGACAAGTGAACCAACGATGTCTTAGCCAAAGAGGTTTTTGTTTGCTTTGAGTTGTGATTTTACTAAGTGATTAACATATTAGCCCAAAAGGCCCATGTGTAAAGCTTGGTGGGATTTCAACTATCTAAATTTGTGGATTTAATGGTTTAAATTAATTTGAACACACACACCTAAATATATGATTTATGTCGGGAAGAGGAATTCACAAGTTGTAATTATAAGTAGTCTTAGCATCTTAGCTCGTACTTAACGGTGATCTTATTTTTAAGCTTAGCATGGGAAAAGTGAAAAATCGGGGATGATGAAGTTATCTTTTAGACACTTAATTGTGCTTTTTGTTCTATGATCCTTAAAGTTACCAATGAGGTAATGAAAACAATACATTATGTCAACACAAATAAGTTGTAGTTAGGTAGTTAATTATCAAGAAAAATCATAAAAGAAAAAAAATCTTTGAAAATGGGTAATCGGGTGTTTTATAACTTGTGATCTCTTAACTCTCTCAACAAAAATCTTTGCTACTTTTCAAAGGTTTAGTTTGGGGAAGTTTCGAGGTATTTGGTTATAAGGCATGTGATATTGCGTGAGGACACGCAATCGTTTAGTTTGGGGAATTTTGATAAGTGTAAAATACACATATCCATTTATGCTTAAAATAGCCCAAATAAACCCAAAACAGACCAAAAATGGCAACAATATGTTTGTATTTGTGTTTTGTGTGTGCAGGAACGGATATATCAAAAATCACAAGAAAACCGTCAAAAACGGGCGAGCACGGACACGAGAACGGAAGAGTGAACAAAAGCCGGAAGCCAAAGCCAGAAAAAGTCAAATCTACAGTCAACTCCAGTCAATCTTGGTCAACAAAAGTCAACAAGACCCAAAGTGTTTCAAAATAACCCCTCAACTTTTAGAAAAGTCCAAAAATGGTCCCTAACCTCTTATTGGGCCCTAGAAACCTCAATGGGCCTTAAAAACCCTAAAAAACCATACCCGGATACCATTTTAACCCAAGCCCAATTACCCTAGCCCGTTCCCTTATTTAAAAACCACAGGGACCATTCTTGCAATTTCTCAAAGATGATTTTACACTAGAAATGGAGAGAAGAATGAGAGGGACTAAAATCGTCAATACCCCAAAGATCCAACTGAATTACCTTTCAGTTAAAAAAATGGGCGCGAACACTGTTCATTCGTCTCTCCCGTTTCACCAAGCAGTCAAAACAAAGGGAAAATCAAAATCAATGGGGCAATTAAGATAATTCATGAGCACTAACAAGATTGCAAGGACAGATTAGTCAAATCAAAGGATCAAAGCACCTCACTCAAGCTAGGAGGCCACGTCATCAATGGAGAAGGCACACAAGGGACGTGGGTTTTGCACTAAACTCACTCACACAACTAACACAATGTCACATCAAAGAATGACACGCTGGCAATCCTCTATCACACACAATTTGATCAAACGGATGAGATTTAAGCTCCAATGATTGGATGAATGAAAGGTGGAGATTAAGAGGAGCGTGGGCAAGAAGGCAGACCTAGAAGCTTCTTTGGCAGCCTATAAAAAGGCCTCAGCTCACACTCACACGGATTATCTTTTACACCTAGTTAGTTAGATAATTTTTAGCTTATTTACTTTTAAAATGTAATTTCCTATTTAGCAATTGTAATTTCAGTTTTAAGCATTGTAATCCTTTCAAGTAATCAATATAATTCCCTTTCCAGTTTTCTTAAAGTGTTTTTCAAATACAAGTTCTTAATCCTCTCAAATCTCTTATTACTACCCTATAAGCTACTCAATAAGCTCTTTCAGTCTATAAGCTGAAATTGAGTTTAATTTACCTTAATCTTACTTAAACTACTTTAAAATCAGCTTAAAAAAAACCTTACCTTACCTTGGACTTAAAGGATTTAAGCTATGGAAGGGGGATCTAAAATGGAAGGATCCCCATGGACTTATACCCTAGCTTATTAATAAGCTAGGGAGCTTGTAGCTGCCATATTTGGTTCCTCTTGTTTAGCTAGAGGCTTTGTAAGTTTCTCTTTAAGTTTTTGCTTTAAATAATTGTCTATTCACTTTCTAAAGCTTAGATCTGTTTATTTGCTTATTAAAGTTGCTTATTAGTGCTTATTTGTGTTTTAACTAGCTTATATATCTTATTAGTTCATCTGTTTTTGTTATTCATAGCCTAGATCATAAGTTTTCATTTCTGTCCTTATAAATCCTTAAAAAAAACCAAATATGAAGTAAATTAGCTTAAATCTTAGATTATTGCTTATTTAATTGTTCATTCATGTTAATTAAGTTAGTTTTAAGCTATTAAGCATCTGGGTAATAAGTTTTCATCATTAGATTTCATTTTAAAAGCTTTTCTCAAAACTTTCAGTTCTGAAAGGGGTGTTTGGTTTAAGCAAGTTTGACCATCAAATGTCAATATTATTTGGTAAAATTACTTTAGTCAGCTGAGCTTTTATAAGATAATAAGTTTTAAAAAGATTTCAATGGTTAGTTTTAAGTTTAAATGAATTTGAGGCTTAATTTCCTCATTCTAGCACCAGGGGAGCTTAACTCCTTTTCCTATTTAGTCATAAGCTTGAGCTTAGCTTATTAAACCTTGTTTTAAGTTTGCTTGTGTTTATTATCACTCAATAGGAGTGTTTAAAGTGTGGGTGCACCATAGGTTTGCCTGCACAAGCCCTTGCTTGTTACCAATCTGCTCCGCTAGCACCTTCAAGTGAAGGTCCTTACTGATTATTTTAGCTTCATTTTAGCTTGCCTCTTTAGGAATTAGGAGCTGTGTTTTTTAGGAACAGAATACTCTTCTAGGAGATGTCAGTTAGGGAATTGCTTATTTTCCATTTCAGCTTAAATTTGTTAGCTTAATTTAGCTTATAAAAGTCACTTAATCAGTCAAAAAAAGCCAAAAACAGTAGGTTAGTTAAGTAGTTTTCTAAATTGAGAATCCTAGCTTAAGGTAGTTGATTTTATTACTTAAATAGATAGTTAATAAGTAGTTTAATAAGTCCTCAAAAGCTTAAAATCTAGTTTTGCTTTTTGTGCCTTTTAGCTTAAATGAATTTTGTGCTTATCTCTTTGATTTCTGAGTTTGCTACTTAGCTCTTCAATTTCAGCTATCAATAAGTGTTTTAAACTCTATTTTCTTTTCTCATTTAGTTTAAGCAATTCATAAGCTGTCTAGAACACCTTTCCTTTTTCATTTTGAGCTTTTTATAGCTTAATTAGTAAAACCAAAAGAAATCACCTCCTTTCTGAGGTCAGCTTATCAGTGGGTATCAGCCCATAGTGCTTTTGTTAATATTATTCACCCCAGCTTATTCTACAACTTTGCTCTTTAGAGTTTCTTCTGAAAAGCACTTTTTAAAAGTCACCTTATTTTTGGGCTAAATGGACTTAGCTTGTTAACGGGTTGGGCCTTAGGGTAGGATTTGTAACTTTTAGGTTTTATTGTTAGCCCTCCCGTTAGTTAATTAGTTTCCCAGTTAGTCCTTCTAGGTTTGCATTGTTAGTCCTTAGGTTAGTTTGTAATTAGTTTAATTAATTTTTAATTAGTAATTAGGTTTTAGTTTTTAAAATTTTTCATAAAAAATTCAAAAATAATCAAAAAAATATTTTTCTTTTTCTTAAAATTTTCTTTTGTCCTATTCTAGGTTTAGGAATTTAGTTTGCATTTTTAGGGTTTAATTTTCGTAAACTAGCTTAATTGTCGCGTTTTATTTGTTTTCCGTTAATATTTTTAAATGTTTAATTGCTTTTAATTGTTGTTTTTATTTGGTAGTTATAGATCATCAAAATATCTTTGCTTTCATTCAAATCATAATCCGAGCTTAAACGAGGTTTCAATTTCACTAGTCGTTGGGGAAACGACCCGGGTGATCATTCTTACCCGGTTTAATATACGTATTATATATTATATTATATATATATTTTTGAGAGTGAATTTTATCAAGGGTAACTTGGTAATTTTCTTAATTGCTCTTTGGAATATTATTATATTTTATATTGTATTTTACACGTGTATAAAACTCACAACCAGCCGCAAAAAGAAGCAACTCTGTTGTGAGACTTGCTACCAAAAGAAAAAAAATCATGGCTTCCCGCCTCCTAATTACTTTGCTCCTTTCTCATATCGTGGCTTAAGAAGTTAGAAATCGTGGTCAACATAACTTATTCTCCTTTGGAGTTTGAGAATAAAATCCACTGCGGGCGATTGGACGAGCTTTATAAGGTCAAGAATCTAAATATACTCAAAAAACGGTTGGTAAAAATATTACATTACGATATTTAATCTATACATTCTTTTCATGTTTTGGTGATGACAAACATATAACTTATAACACATAACGTAAAGGGCTTAAGTTACTTGTAATAACAAATCATCAATTCATACGTCAACATCTTTCGACGTCTCATGTTTTCTTTAACAACAAATTTAAGTTCGCACCCGACGTAAATCACTAAAGGTATGAACAAACAAACTTTAATTTGTTGAATGATCAAAGAAATTTTTTATTTTTCCAAACCTTACATTTTTTTATAAAACGGGACAAACATTTTTAAAAAACATATACAAAACATTTTTGTATTTATAAGAAATGTTTTATTCAAAATAAATATTTTGAATTCAAATTTTCTACTCAAAAACGGCTAGAAAGTTCCAGAAAAACCTTTCCCACAAAAGGACAAAAAAGGGAGCGTCTGAAAAATGGGCGGCCCCCTTAATTAATTAAGGGGACCGGCCATAATTAAGGGGACCGCCCTTGTATAATTAAGGGGACCGCCCAAATAAAAAATTAATATTTTTCCTATAAATAGTGGACTGTTTCCACAGATTTTCTCACCTCTTTGCACATAGTTTTCTCTGATCAAAAACCTCCTTTCAAACCCTTTCCTTTGATCACTTAACTTATTATAAGTTGTTTAACTGTGATCCAAATCATCCATCTATTCATGTGCAAGAGAAGAACCTTCGTTATCATTAAGATACGAAGTTATGTAGGTTAGTTAGTGCATTCGTGACATGTCTTACATTCATAATGTATAGATCGAGTCCATGTATTCTAAACTTGTGTAATAACTTGATCATGGTGATCATGGTGTGTATAGTTGTTAGATCGTGGTGATCATAGGAAGTTTAGATAGATCGGTGTGATCAAAGTAGTGTCTAGTTGAAGTGAAGTTGTGAAGTGAGGTATAGAAAAGTTGTGAAGGGTAGTGAAGTCGTGAAGTAGTGTGGTGAAGAATACTAAGGCGTGAAGAAGTTGTGTAGTTGTGAAGTTGTGTTGTGAAGTCGTGAAAGTAGTGAAGAAGTCGTGAAGTCGTGATAGATTGGTTCTAGCTAAGATTAGAACTCGACATCTAGCTTAGTGTCGGAAATTGATATAAGCGAAAGTTGTGTACGGTTTTCTCCGCCATAAGGGAGCTTGTTGACTAGTGAAGTAACTCTCGAGTTGGGTACTCAGGGAGTGGAGTAGGGCGAAGAGGTGCTTCGTGACCGAACCACTATAAATCATCGTGTCCGGTTTGCATTTCCTTTCACTTATCTCTTTACATTTATACTCGCATTTATTGCTTTACATTTATACTTGCATTTGTGTGTTGGTTTGTATTGTTGTGATTTGATGTATTACTATGTGAACACTCATCATATTATGTCACGCTTGATCGGCAATTTGATACGAAACATTTTAAGATTTTAAAAGGAAACGTATTCACCCCCCTCTACGATTTCCACAATTGGTATCAGAGCCACGTCGCTCTAATTTTCAAAACAAATAGTTTTAAAAATTGAGTACGATCCATGTATCAAATTACCCATTAAGGAGGATTAAATATGAAAAGTGTTTTGTTGATTAACTTGTATTAGTTTTGATGTTATATACACTAATTATACTAGCTCGAGATAAAAATGGTGCTTAAACTGTGTTGCTGAGAAGACATGTTGCTGATAAAGAGGGATAGCTGAAGATGTCAAAATCATCAAAGATCAGATCAAGATTTGACATAGTGTTTGGATACATCTTCCAAGAGTTCAAGAAGAGTAAACTGAAGAAACATGAAGTTAAACAAGTTGAACAATCATGTTTAGGGGAGGATTGTTGGGAATTATGCTTTCCCGACTTAGTACCGTTAGTTATAAAGTTAGTACCGACAGTTATAGTTTGTACTGTTAGTATTAGTTTGTACCGCCAATATAGAATAGTTAGTACCGTTTAAGAGATATGCATGAGTTATTATAGGAAAAGATATGCATTATCTTTTACGTGTTTTGTAAGTAGATTAGGGTTATCCTTGGTGTATAAAAGGAACCCTACGGCATAGTTAGAGATACGAACAACAAACGAACAAATACACAAGTATCAATATTCATAGTTAGTAATCTGTAACCTAGCAGATTAATATAAATCAAAGTTTTGTTTTATTCATTGTTCTTCTTAGCATTATAAGTTAGTTTTCGCATAACTTATAGTGTTCATAGTCATTGTTTCTCCTGTAGTTAGTGTGGAACTATCCATATTGGCTACAACCCTTAACAGGCTAGAAAGATCTATATTGAATTGGGATCTACAGTAATTAAGCTAGTTGAATATCTAAGCACATGTGCAATGTACACTATTCGTTTGTAGCTAGTTTTTCGAATTATGTCTAACTAGAACTTGCTAGATTTCTTGCATTAAGATTGCGAAATTGCTCTTGCATTGCATATAGGCATAGATCACTTAATTTACAAATGTTAAATAAACATCTTGTAAATCTTTTCGAGTATGGAAATATACTTAGGAATAAGAGTTCAATAACTTGTCAAGTATATTATTAAATATGTTAAAACTGGTCACCTAAATATTTCCAATGATTTAATCTATTTTCAACAACACGTTTAAAATATTTTCAACAACTTGCTTGGTTTGACCTTGGGTTGGTTAAACAAAAGAAAATATTTTTTTTTTGGAACGGCGATATTATTAGAAATAATAACTAGCAAGGAGCTAGATTACAAAACAATAATATAGGGGTTTTTGAGCCATTCGTTCCATCCAAACGAGGCTTTAGATCTAT
>BQNB010048893.1:0-42316 GCA_026074375.1 Tanacetum coccineum
TAGTTTGATATTTTTTATAATTTATTTTCATTAAAACAGTAATTAATTCATAATAAATAAAATAAAAGTAAAAAAAATATTTTTATTTTTTTATTTTTTTTATCATTTAGGACCTAGGAAAAATAAATTTGCTTTCGTAGGGTTATATTTGTAGGATTTAGTTTTTTAAAGAACGGGATTGAATCTCGTTCTTGTTTTTCCACTTTAAACACTTTCGTTTTTTTGTTTAGTTTTCTTAGTTCTTGCATTTTTATCATTTAGGGTTTATTAAAAGTAAAAAAATCATTTTAGGTTTAAATTTTGATAATTTAGTTTTTTTAGGACGCGTTTTTAATACCGTTAACGTTTTAACCCGTATCTTTAATTGCATTTCTTGTTTGCTTTCTTTTAGTTATTTTTTGCACTTTATTAGTAGAAATAGATTCCAAATCAAATCTTTGATTATTCAAGCATAATTCCCAAACCGATTATCGATTTTCAAATTCACGCCTCGATGGGAAATGACCCGGGAGATTTTAGATATTGCTTTGGTCAAAAGTAATTTCTTTGAGTCTTTCAGAATACGTATACTATAATTGAATTATAATTATTGATTATTATTATATATTTATATATAGTAAGAAATCTTTGGTTATCAACACTCACTGCTTCATTTTGGGCGATATTTACCATAGTAATCTCTACTCCACATTCGTGCTTCTTTGACAGTTTCGATGGCTATTTCGCATAAACACCAGGTGGTTCCCACTTCCTATTGGAATATATATGCTGTCAGTTTTAGTGTGATCGATATGCTTTGCGTATTGTTAAAAAATCCTAACAAATCGGTAAGCTTGTTTTTTATGATTGAGGTTTGTGTTACTTGCTTCGAACATTTGAGGAACTTGTAGGCCGTTTTGGCAGACACCCTATAATTTGTTTTGGGGCACTGACAATTAAGGTTTTGTGGTCATGAGCTTAGTGCAATAATATATGTTACTTATAGACTTGTTGAATTTGTTTCTCTTGTCTACACTACTAAATCTTGTGGTCCACTAAACTATTTGATTACAATAACATTACTCGATTTACTTAATCATTGTTTTATGATTAAAACTTATGAATTCACTTAACAATTCTGTTGACTTTTTAGCATGTTTTATCTCAGGTTTTCAGGTATTTTGCTCGGAGGGAAGCCACACGGATATGTATTTAGGAGACTCTTCATTTTATACATCGATAAAATTTCTTTTGAAAATACTGTGTTGTAAAGAATTTCTATTATTAAATTCGATGAAAATTTTATCTAAACATTTTGTCATGTCTGAACACTTATGTTATTTTGAAATGTATTTTAAAACGTCTCATTTTGAGGTCGTTTTTAGTGACTTGTACTTTGTGACTATGAAGTAGCACCTCATGCTGCCTTTCAGCTGCGTTTTGAATTTTGGGGGTGTTACAGATTGGTCTCAAAGCACTGGTCATAGAGAACTTGGTCATTTTCAAAACCTAGACTATGACTATTTTTCAAAATTTAGAGTCACTCCTTGTTTATTTCGATATCCGTGCGCGCGTACTTCCTAGCTTCTTATATTTACTCCCTCGAGCATTACTATTAGTATTATATGGATAATGATTATATAATACTTGACTTTCTTTTCAATCTCTTACGATTATCTTCGAGATTACCATTATTTATTTATATAAAAATAATTTATATAAATGTTGATTATTTTCGATCACTTACATCTACTTTCTTGTGTGACACTATATTTTTATATAAATGCTGTTTATATAAATACTAAAACTCTTCTCTTAAGACATTGTGAGTGACACAATTATCTCATTTATTTTCAAGATGTTGTGAGTGATACAACGACATCTAAAGCCTTCTCAAGACATTGTTAGCGATACAATGGTCTCTAAAACATCTCATGATTTTTCATAATACCATTTTAGACGATATTAAAACTCGACATAGTTTGTCAATCCTACTGGTTATATTACTAATCGACTACGAGTTTGGACACTCACTTCGTACTTTTGTAATGCATATGTCATCGCGTAACCCCCCTCCCCCCCGCATAGAATCATGCCGGCAAATTTGAATATGACTATTAACTTGTCACCTCGTATATGGCGCCTTTGAACATCTACTTTTGGAACACGACTCATTAACGTTCTATTCTTTTTCTCTTCTCTCCTTGTGATTTTAGAGAATTATGCCACCAAGAAAACAATTGCTAAAGTTCAGCAGCTACCAAATGACACATAGTTCAACTTATGGCTGACATGCTCTTTTTCCTAGAACGGAACGAGACCCGAGATGCCAAAAACAAATCACGCATAAAGACCCTTGAGACAAACAACGCTAATGAAGGTCATGCCTTCCGACTAGAACATCATGGGGTACGACACCACCAGTAGCCCCCACTCCGAAGAGAAAGTCTCGACCATCGTAGTTAATGATGACCTTTTTATTTAAAACATTTCTTTGAAAACTTTCAATGTATCGTTTGCATTGTGGTACGGATATATCCACTCTCTTAATAATTAATTGTTTGTACAATTAATTTCTCATATCCCATTTTAACATCCTTGATAAACCACTTCCTTATTATGTGCTTGTTCTAGCCATTTGATATTAAATCACTTTAATAATTAATTGTTTATACAATTAATTCACCTATCTCGTTTAGCAGCTTTAATATATCATTTCTTTGATTTGTGCTCTTTCAACTATTGATACTAATTCTCTTATTTGCATTGGTTAATTTTACGAATGACTCTCTATAGTCTTTCATAATTCTTTACGATCGTTTCTTTTAATCGTTACTATATTCTAATATTCTTGACACATACTTCTATCATACCATTATTATGATCAATTGATCCTTTGTTTGACTTATTAGTCATACAAATGAATCTTCATACTTTCCTAATTCGTAAATTATTTATACAAATCATTATCTATATACTTATTCTTTGGATCATTATTACATTTGTACATATGTTCTTTTTACATGCTCTCTTAAGTCATTGACATATTCATATTTTACATGCTCGCGATATACTTTATTGTTTCTTCATATACTCTCATTTATTCCTTTCGCAATGCTATGACTATTCTTCTTTCATGATCTACTTATTCTTTCATTATATTGATTAATGATTGTTCGCTACCTTATTCATAAAATATTTAATCTCTTTTTTTAGATTCTCATATCCTGAAATATCAAACTCATTATAACCTACTTGCATTGCGATTCACTTCCTTGAAAGGTTAACTGTTTATTTGTTCCCTCCGTTCGCAGCAATTATCGACGCCAAATTCAGTTTTTAACCTTGGTATATAGTGTACTTGATAATGATATATGCTTCTTTGATCATCGGTATGACATATTAATTCGTTGTTTTCGCTTGTTTTCTCATCAATACAGATATTCAATCTTTTCATTAAGGATTTTTCTAACCATTAATCCGTACCTTCATGCATATTGTAAACATTTTATGCATTAACCCTTATTTATTCTATATTCGATTGCTACCTTGTTTAAATGTTTTATTGAACCCTTCCAACACGTTTTGACAGGTAATATGAAGATAGGAGCTGAAGAACTAGGGACACTACATATACGGTACAAGGTGCACAGTCACCAGATCAAGCGAGCTATACAAACTTGAACTACCGCGGGAACTCATTGGAATCCATAACACACTTCGCGTGTACGTCGTCAGGAGTACAAACGAGGTGAATTTTAGGATGAAATTTTTTTAACGGGGGAAGATTGTGACAACCGTCAAAAAATCCAAGATAACAACCATTAGTGTTGCATACCATCTATTTCATATTTAAATTTCATTGATTTCATTTATAAATTATTTGGGTCATTTAGAGCATAACCTTTTTATTTTTGGGAACCCTAGTCTAGAACTGTGCTTTCTACGCACGATCTTAGGAAAACATCATTATTAGATATAGTATTCACTTAAGTTAATAGGTTAGGGGGTTTAGTGTAAAGTTAGCTCTAATTATAGCCATATTAGGGTTGTAGGGTTTTTCTACGGCCCAAGCCCATCCCCCCTCATCTCTTTAAAAGGAGGTGATGGGGGAAGGGTTTTATACTTTTATTCTTTCAACCTGTTTGTTCTCCCTCCTCATCTCTATAAAAGGAGGTGAGTGTGGAAGGAAGTTTGTACTTTATTCGTTTCCTTACTCAATAAACATGTAATATTGAGGGTTATATTCTTGTGCATCTTTTCTTTTTCTGTCATACGGTTTCCCTGGATTCATCCCACTACTACACAATTTCATTTTTATAGTTATCAAAGTTCATCCACCTTCTGTGCTCTCCCAAATGTGATGCCACCATCAAAAACTATAATACCATTTTCATACAAAAATTGCTGAGAAGACAATCTATTCAAGTTAAAGCTCCATGTGTTAGTTCTAGTCCATTTGTTATAATTTCTTCAAAACACACATCTCTTCCTCCCTCTCTTTCTTGGTCTCGGCTCAAAACCCACCAAGAGAGTTTCACCATCTTTGTTTTTGACATAATTCAAATATTCCAAGGTCGTGTTTAAGGGTTTCTAAGGTGTTCCAAGGGTTTAATTTATCTTATTTCAAGGGTTAATCAAGGATTGAGGTTTCTAGGGTTTCAATATTATTTAGGGCTTTTCAAGTTTTTATAATTCTTAGCTTATCTCTATCATTTGTAAGTAAAGATTGAACCCATTACATTCATTCTTGATTATTTCATGTTTTGTTCTTGTATTCTTAAGAACCCATGTGTTTTGTCATGTTTTGAAAGTTAAAGAAATGGATTTTATAAAAATATGTTGTTATTATGTTTGTTTTATAAGTCTATTGCGATTAGAACTAAGATAAATGGATTAGAAAGATGATGAGGTGAAGAAGGTGGGATTTAGTTAGTGGTTTTTGTTGTTGGATTAAGTAGTTGATGGAGATTAGGTTAGATTTGAGGTATTGTGAAGTTGTGGTGATGTTTTGGGTTGATTTCGGATATATATGCTTGTTGTTAGAAATTGTTCGATAGGTTTAGGGTGACTTAAAAATATTTTAGCAAGGTAAAACCTTAAGAATATAATAGGTAATGTTCTCTCGGCGATTTTGATATAAAGAACGCGAAAATCCGACTTATAACAAAAGAGTTATGGTCATTTTAAGGTTGGCGAAACCTAAACATTTTTCTGCAGCATTTTACCTTCTGATCAGATTTTAAAACGAGATTTTGACCCCTTTCGGGTCCGAACCGGCTAAAGTGTAAAACATGAAAGTTGCCCGAAACAAAATTTTACTACAAGCTGCGTGCTTTGTTTAAGCTTGAAAGTAAAAAAATGAGAGAGTTAAACCACTTTTTAGTCGAGTCACTTTTCGGACACTATATGAGAAAAATGTGAGCTGATTGGTATATTAAAAGGGTGTTTCGAGCGTTTTTTAGTCCGTTTGAGCTTTGAAAACCTTAGCGAATGCTATTGTATCACTTATATATTTGCTATATACGTTAAAAAACTTTCTAAAACAATATTATTGTAGAAGAATTCATGTTAGTTGTTGGTGATTATGCAAAAGGATAATAAGTTAAAGAGGTGTTTGGCTCAAGCTTATTTAGTGCTTAATTTGATGAAATTTGCTTTCGGACCAGTTGTTAAATGATCTAAACATGGTATACAAGCTTGGGTATGAATGTAAAAGTGATTTGAATAGCTTACATTTGGTTTTGGGTCATTTTAGTGATATATAAATTTAGGACAACAAGTGGTGCAGAAATTAGGTCAACTTTGAAGGGTCATAGAAAACAAACCGTTTATCGGATTGACTTGAGGACTAAACGAAAATTGTAGCCCTCTAAGTCTATTTTAATTGTTAAGAAGAAAGTTTTGGCTGAATGAGAAGTTAAGTTAGTGTAAATTGCAGATTAGTGCAGCAAGGTGCTGATTGAAATGAAATATTGGGTTTTGGGCATTTTCGGATTCGTTTGGGATGTAAAGACCTTAGCAAATGTTAGTATATCACTTATAAATTATTAGGCAAATGGCATAAAAAGGTATTAAACTTAAGGTTTATTTCCAATCAAGGTATCAAACTTTTTTTCTTGCATAAAAAGGCGCCCAACTTATATTTTTGGCCAATTTGGATATTTTCGTTAAATATTTAACGATCATTCATTAAGTTTTACATTTTAAGTTCACCGGCTGCTATCTTACCTCGACGTGACTTTATATAGATTGATAACCATTGGGTTATATCCACCGGTTGCCATTGAGGACCATTTGAAAGCAACTGTAATAACTACCCACTGATCAATAGAGTTCATTTATTTTTTGGTAAGTTTTAGAAGCAAAATGCTTACATAGTGTCGATCACTTCATTTTTACTTGGTCATTAAACTTTAGAAACGATAATCTTGGCTTGGACTCTTAAAGCTCTCCAATAGAGAACATTGGTGTAGGCTCATAGATAAACCTAGGTCATCTACTTGTCCAACTTAGTTGTGTTTTTAATTCTAACAGTTATTAATAAGGTAATGAAAACAATGACTTTGTAAAACTAATGAGGTGCACACATAATAATCATGGATACAAAACGGCGGCTGTGATGAAAGTTATCTAATTTCAACTTTGCTTTATGTTTGCAACTAATATACAGGGACTGGTCTAATATTTACATTGAATACTAATTGCTGCAAATCAAGTACTAAAGAAGTTGTGGCTAATGGGAGGCGGTGTGACGGCCATTGACTTGAAATGTTAAAACTTAAAACAGGATTGATAGCGTTTAATATTATATCGAAAAAACCTCAAATTAGCCAGAAAAATAGGTTGGCCACCTTTTTATGCAAAAAAAAGTGTGATACCTTGATTGGAAATGACCCTTAAGTTGAGTACCTTTTTATGCCATTTACCCTAAATTATTAAGAAGCGTTGGAAACTTTATAAAGACGATTTTTCATAAGCGTAAGGGTTTACTAAAAATAGAAAGATTATGTTGACGAAAAGTATATATTAGCGAAATAAATAGGAAACTTGACGTTAAGATCACTAATTGCGATTGGATATAAAATGGATTAAGAAATAATTTTTATGACAACACAATTTACATTCGGGATTTCTAAGCTTTCCAAAAATAGAAACCTTCTAAAATAGTAACTTTTCGTCTAAGTGTCGTAACTTAACTAAAGATCTTTTATTTTCATAAAGACACGTTTTGCTAATTAAACCAAGACACAACACATGTGGATGCTATTTGATCTAAATAGACGTATTATACGTTATTTTTGTGAAATATATTTCTTTCTCCTAAAGCGTGTCGTTCAATTAGGTCGCGGTTAGGATCTTATGACTTCATTTCTTCGTTGTTGAGCATTTAAATCTCTCATACTTTGCTCATGTTAAACGTGTCATAAGCCCTCGTTTTCCTTATTTAATATTTTTCAAACTCGACGGTGGAGATTACATGCTAGTTTTGCAAAATTGAACACAAATGATTGATGGGTATGCTTGACCCGAATACGTGCATTTAGTTTTACAAAATTAAACATAAATGATTGATAGGTATGCTTGACCCGAATATGTGAATTTAGTTTTACAAATTTGAACACAAGTGATTAAATGGGTAAGCTTGACCCGAATACGTGAATCATTGACATTAAGTACCATTTGCCTAAAAATTCCCTAATTTCATGCACCGTTAATTACATTCTTGGTAAAAGCTAGTACTATGAATAGATCTATTGGGTTTAACATTCCCGTCCGGGTGAGTAACGCTCACTTAAGTACATGTCGAAAGGAGGAATTGTATTGAGAACTAAGGTATTTGGCAAATATACCTTCGATGGGCACAATCTTATATTATCTTCATTAAGGTTCGGTGTCATGAGCTCGTTGCAATAATATTATTACCTGATTTGTATGTGTTACAATGTCACTCGATGAACGAAACTTGTGTTATACTTATTTACCTTATAAACTCTATGAATGCAATCAACAATTTTTGTTAACCGTTTTAGCATGTTTAATCTCAAGTCTTATAGTTGTAAGCTTCTAGGATGGGAGTTGTGAGTCACGCGGATATCATTTGAAGATCTACTTGGCATATTTTCACAATTCGATGAAGCTTATCTTTAAAACTTATGTCGATGTTCAAACGTTTTTGTTCTTTTGAAACTGTGGGACCTGTTTGCAAACTTTGATAATTTAAATGCATCGAATGTGAAATACTTTATTAAAACGTCTCTTTTGAGGTCTTTTTCCGTAACTTGTACTTTGGTGCTTTGAAGTCGCGCCCCCGGTTACCATTCCGATGCGTTTCAAAATTGGGGGTGTGACATTTTCACAGATTGTGAATATTAACGAAATTGATAAGGGTTTACTAACTATTTTTCATTTTTGTCCTGTCTCAACATGTATGCAATATTGGGACGTCTGGAGTATGCGCGAGCTTGGTTGATATAAGGTTTGATCAAGCTCTTAAGGACACAATGGTGATTTCTATTCTGAACCCTATTAGAAATGGTGTCACGATGCATACTATTAAGATAGAATATGAATGAAAATACCCGAAATGTGGAACGTGTTTGGTTTTTTGTCATGATAATATACAACATCCTAAGTATGTTATGGTTGATTTAAGAAAGCAGGGATGAACGTCTAATGATGGTTTTAAAACTATCCAAAGGAAGGCTTTTTGTGGTCATCGTGTTAGCAAATAGGGGACAGGCGGTAATTATAGTCTACCTAAGCATCATGTGCCTAAATCAGCATACTAGAAAAAGACGCCTAGTACTCTGGTGTCTAATGTGTTTTCTGCTCTTGAGAAAGATAATGGGAAACCTATGGATGACTTGGTTGATGATACAAGGAAGAAGGTTGAGGCTCCTCTCAGGAAGACAAGTATTTGGTCGGGTAGGAAAACGAACTCTCCTAAGAGAAATGTAGTTTTCTCTATTGAAATGAAGTTTCACTACTTTGATATGGATGATATGAAATTTAATGACATGGAACATCTGTTCTAGGAAGAGGAGCATGTGAATGCTTCTGGTGAAGATGGTTGATGAATTTATATGGTTTTTGGAATCTTTTTGAGTCGATTTAATTTTGCTTCATAGCTTAAATTGCATTTGCATAAGGTAGACGTTTACATAGTTGGCATTTCAATCTTATGTTGCTTTAGCTTAAGCACCGTTATGGCTTTTAGAAGGTTGTATGGTTACCCGTGCCTTAGAGGTCCAGTTATGTTCTATGTTATGTATTAAACGTGTAAGGGTTTGGTCCATGGACTATCCATGGTCGGCCCATAATTCTCATTTAGGAGTATAAATACCCTCCTACACTTGGTCGCAGGGTATGGTTCTAAGCATGCTTGATAAGTGTAAAATACACATATCCATTTATGCTTAAAATAGCCCAAATAAACCCAAAAACATAGTGAAAAATTGCAAAAATATACTTATTTTCTGTGTTCTGGTGTGCAGGTACGGATATATCAAAAATCACAAGAAAATTGTCAAAAACGGGCAAGCACGGACACGAGAACGGAAGAGTGAACAAAAGCCGGAAGCCAAAGCCAGAAAAAGTCAAATCTATAGTCGACTCAAGTCAATCTTAGTCAACAAAAGTCAACAAGACCCAAAGTGTTTCAAAATAACCCCTCAACTTTCAAAAAAGTCCATAAATGGTCCCTAAGCCTAAATGGGCCTCACCCAGAACCATAAGACCATTACACTAGTCCATTTACCTTTCCTATAAACTACAAGGGTCATTCCTATCATTTTCAAAGATTTGTTTTACACACAACCATTTATAAAACAACCACAAGGACTAAATGCATAATTCCCAAAGTTTAAATAATTTTACCCATTCAGTTAAAAAAAAGGCTCGAAGAAAAAGTTACTCATTTCAGTCATCATTTTCATCTAGTTTCCCAGGGTAAATCAAGGGGAAATTTTAAAATTGAAGGGTGAATTATGTCTATTCAGAGCTCCTAAACACAATGCAAGGTTATACAGTCAAATCAAGAGCGAATATTACTCACTCTCATGACCAAGCACGTCAGAGTAATGAAAGCACACAAGGATGAGGGGTTTTGATCTAAATTACTCCAGAGAAGAAACACAAGTGAGCCGTCCTACGCATTGCCAGCTTAGCAATCCGTGGAGGTCACTTAGTAAATCGCCCAACGCCAAAAACAAGAATCTAATTATTAGAGATGACCAATAGGTGGATGATTGATGGAGCTAAGGTCCTAGAATGTTCTTGAACTGCTGCAATATAAAAAAGGGCCCAACACCATCACACACACACGAAGTCCTTTCTTTTCTAGTTTAGCCTATGAGTTTTTTTTCAAAAGCTTAATCTTATTAGTACGTATTTATATATTATATATTTATATACGTGTTAGTTCGGACGTGATCATATTGTAACCAAGCTTTATGTTAATTAAAATTCAGTTTTTTTTAATCTCTCATAAGCTCTTTTATTTAACTTCATAAGCTCTCATTTTCCTTCAAATTGTTAATCTAAATTCTCTTAAGCTACTCAAAAGCTCTTTCAGTCTCTAAATAGAGCTTAATTCAGTAATAAATCTACTTAAATCAATCAACTAGCTTAATTACCTTTGCAATTTGGATTTATAAGCTTATGGATGGGGAGCTAACCATGGATGAGCTCCCATGGACATTACTAGCTTATCCAATAGGATAAGCTAGAGCTTGTAGCAGCTTAATTGTGTGTAAGCTTTTGTTTAGCTGAAGCTAAGGGTTAATTTTCATTTAAATTACTTTTGTTCTTTAATTCATAGTTTAGATTTACTTAAAATTTGCTTAATAGTCTATATGCTTCTATGCTTATTGTACTTATTAGTCTCATTAGTCATAAACTTGCATCTGTTTTTTTAGCTTTTTAGTTATAGTAATTTGTTTTCTCAATTTCTGTCTAAAAACTATAAAAACCAAAAATATTAGTTAGCATTATCTTAGATCTTTCATTTTAGCTTAAATTAGTGGTTAAATCATGATTGTTAAGTTTATTATAAGCTAAAATTCATCTGGTATCAAAGGATTTTAGGCTAGGATTCATTTTCAAAGCTTTTTACAAATCTGTCAAAGATCTTAAGGGGTGTTTGGTTTAAGCTAGTTTGACCATCAAAAGTCAAATCTATTTGGTAAATTTTCTTTAGACAGCTGAGATTTCTTAAGTAAGCAAGTTTTAAAAAGGTTTGAACAATTAGTTTGAAGTTTAAATGATTTTGTGACTTAATTTCCTCATCTCAGCACCAGGGCAATTTTTACCTTCTTTTTAGCTAGTGAATATTGGATCTAAGCCTTCAAAGGCTTAGATCTTGCTTGTTCTTGTTTTGAACACTCTAAGAGAGTGTGTTTAGTGCAGTAGAGACCACAAGGTCACCTGCACTATTGTTTTGCACTTGAGTCAAGTGCATCAGCAGGAACTAAGCTGTTCCTGCTGTCACTTTTGGCTTAATTTTTAGCTAGGTAATCATAGGTTTTAGCTCTTAAGGTTAGAGTAGGATATAGAGTAGTTACAGCTTAATATAGATTAGGACTTAAATTTTATTTTCTTGCTTATTTCCTAGCTTAAAATTGCTGTCAAAAGCCATTAAAAAAAACCAAAAAGACCAAAAACAGTAGGTAGATTTAATTAGCTTTTAAATATCAAATTTTAGCTTAGAAGATTAGGTTTTATTATTTAGATTCATAGCTCATAAGTTGTTTGATAAGCCTGCATAAGCTCAGGATCTGAATTTGCTTATTAAGCATTTGAGCTTATTTAGTTTTTTTTAACCTTTTTGGCTTATTCCTGAGTTTGTTACTTTGTCATTTAATTTCAGATAGGATCTAGAGTTAGTTAGCCATTTAGCTTTTCATAATTAGCTTTAGCACATCATAAGCTTTCCATAACTTCTTTTGTTTTCAAATTTAAGCTTAATTTGAGCTTAATGCAGCTTATTTAGTAAAATCAAAGGAAAAGGGCTCCTCACTGAAGGCAGCTTATTGATAAGCTCTTTTAGAGCTTATTAGTGGTTTTCAGCTTATTGTGCTTTTATTAAAGTTTTTCTCCCCAACTTGTTCTCCAACTTTGCTTTTATAAGTTTTCAATAATAAGCACTTTTTAAATCTCAACTTATTTTTGGGCTTAATGGGGCTAGGCTTGTAAACGGGTTGGGCCCTCAGGGTAAGTAGTGAAACTTTTAAGTTTTATTAGTTTTCTTCGTTAGTCCTTTTAGTTTACACTGTTAGTCCTTTAAGGACTAACTCCATTAGTCCTCAGTTAAGTCTTTGTTAGTTTAATAATTTTAATTAATTAATTAGGTTAGTTTTTAATTAGTTTAATAAAATAGGAAAAATTAGGGCTTTTATTTTTTATAAAATTCTGCACTTTTTCTTTTTCTAGTATAATTTTTATAAAATTTTTAGGATTATATTTTAATAGTTTTATTATTTTTATACTTTTTAATTAGTTTAAATCTTAGAAAATTCATAACTTTAAAACTAAAAACCCAAAAATAGTGATTCTTTTTTTCTAAATTTTTTTTTACTTATTTTACCTAGGAAAAATATAATTTCTATTATTTTCTATTATTTTTTTAGGATTTAATTAAATTTAAATAGTTTTTTTAATTAATAAAAAATTCAAAAATAATCAAAAAAATGTTTTTCTTTTTCTTAAAATTTTCTTTTGTCCTAATTTAGGTTTAGAAATTTAGTTTGAATTTTTAGGAGTTAAATTTAGTGTATTTGCTTATTTTTCGCTTTTAATTGCTCCCGTTAATTTGTTTAAGTGTTTAATAGCTTTTAATTGTTCATTTTAATTGTTGCTTTTAATTAGTAGTTATAGAAACTCCAAAATATCTTTTCTCTCATTCAAATCAAAATTCAAGCTAAAACGTGGTCTCAATTTCACAAGTCGTTGGGGAAACGACCCGGGTGATCATACTTCCCGGTTAAATATACGTATTATATATTGTATTATATATATTTTTGAGAGTGAATTTTATCAAGGGTAACTTGGTAATTTTCTTAATTGCTCTTTGGAATATTATTATTATAGTATATTTTACAAGTGTATATAAAACACACAATCACAATGCCAATATTTGAATCCTTATTCATTAGTATTTTCATACCATGTAAGCGTCAACCTAAATAGACCATAAGTTTTCCATATCACCTTCAATACTCCACGCTAGGGTTTCTCAAAAACTTTAACAATAAACCTGCTAATAAAAGAAAACTACAAACATAATAGTTTTCTTTTGTTGTTTGCTGGAAACCCAAAATCTGTTTCAAACTTACTGAAACCTTAAAAGCCTTGAGTACCTTATCAATAAAATAGCAATCACATAGCAACGAATCATGGATTTCTACTATCTTCAAAACAAGCAGTACTGATAATACATTGGCAGCAGTAATATAACCAAACAACATTGAGCAACACTAGGTTTACCTTATTCACTGCTGTTAATGACTTCAGTGCTTACCGAGACTTCATGACTAGTACCTTGTTGGGTTTGTTTTAGTACTAGCTCCATTTTAGTCGGCCCTACTCCCTTATTCTCACTTTTACTCCTTTTTATATCATACATATAGACTTCTACACTAACTAGTACCAGTGAAAACAAATAGTGAGTCTATTTAAAATCCAACTCTATTTGAAATCCAAATTAGAAACATTTACTTGGATTTCAAAGGTACTACTTGCAGATGAGAGACATATCTATCGAATTCAATTGTGATTAACTTGAAAATTGAGTCATTGCAAATTTCCTCCTTAATTGGGATTAAACAAACAACTATATAAATTATCTTAGTTTCCTTTACCATATTGCGTAATAATGTATTTTATTTCAATCAAGAACTCATAAAACATCCTTACATTAAGATGTTAACCATTTGATAACTTTAAGAACATATTCTCCTAGTTATCAATATGTCTTATATCTTTTCAAAATTTTCATCGCATGAAATCTATATGAAAATATAAGTCATGCAATATACTTAACTTTTAAGCTTGTTATGAGTTTGATTACATTAGGACAATTCCTATGTTCCTATTATAACTTTTGGAGCAAGAAAGATATTAGGAATGAGTCTCAAAGTATCCTATCAAGGAAGAGTCTCGGTTTTACTTCTTTGATATAGAAACAACCAATTTTTTTATGTGTTTATCGTTGCATTAATACTATTAATAGAATCACAAAATTCAATTTTAGTATTTTCGATAATACTCCTTAAAGAAAATTAACTACCCCATGTTTATTCATACAAACAATTAATTTTCTAAGGTTAGGACCCAACTTGACATACCTCCACCACATCAGTTGATCTTCTAGTGATGGTTGTATTTCAAAATGTAATCAACGATAGATAAATTCACAACTATTGCAATTCTAAACCTAAGGGACTGTACTTTATTACAATAATATTCCTAGTAAGCATGTTTCATCCCATCTATGCACTCGTGTTAAAGGTCCTAACCACAACAACGACTAAGATCGTCTATAAAAAACTTGTGATTAAGAAAACACTCACCGTCTCACGGAAAGTGTATAATCACCTTGATGATTGCAAATCTAACACGTCCACACGCATAGTAAAGATCAATCTACAGTGTTTTTTACCAAATTGGATGTGCAACAACTTAGTTGAAAAAGGTATTTTATTTTGACGGTTTCAAATATGTACGAAGAAGCAAGCATACACTCCAGTATCAAAGATTTAATATAAACTTATTCTTAATTAGTTATTATTACGGTAATCACCTATTATCATCGATCAAATATAACAATAGCTAGACCTTAAAATTGACGATTCAACGTATCTTTAAAATATAAAAGATATGCTGTTTACCGCGGGAAAATATTAAAGAAATGATTAAAAATCATTCAGAACCCAAGACCATTAATCCCGGACTTCCTACATAGTAGCAAGGTAAGGAAACTACGAAACGTAGTCAAGTATTATAAGGTAAAGGTATCTACAAGACCGAAGTCCTGATGCTCACCTCGAACCTAATCCTTGCAACTATAAAGTACTTGGCAAATTACGTCAATGATAAAAATTAAAACTTTAATTTCCAAACACATTATGAACTATAAAATGCTAGTCAAATCCATGAAGATTTTTAATAATCGATGTAAGCCCGAATCCACTTTTGACTTATTGCATTAGATAGTCCATAATAAAATCTTATTTCGATAAACTTTAGTCCATGTTTATATTTTGTTTTTTTCAGAAAAACCCTTTATTTTCTCACAAGTCAAGAATTACAATAAAACATATAACATCAACCCTAAACTAAATAACATTTATTTAAACTCACTTAACAATTAAGGCATGCAAACATTAAATATGATCCTAATTATCCAATAATTAAATAATGTTTTTATTCACATAAGGCTCCTTCATCCAATGACTCCGACCACATACATCGAACTAAT
This sequence comes from Tanacetum coccineum, assembly GCA_026074375.1. Taxonomy (NCBI): domain Eukaryota; kingdom Viridiplantae; phylum Streptophyta; class Magnoliopsida; order Asterales; family Asteraceae; genus Tanacetum; species Tanacetum coccineum. Next base: position 15,458 of record BQNB010048893.1, read on the forward strand.
CGATTGCATATAAGCCTTATATAAATAAATACCACATAGCACATAAATCTTTTAACAATTTTTAGGCCTCATTAATTTAATAAATAGGTGTCTTTTCCGAAATTTTGAATCATGGATCTTAGTCAAGTAATAAAATATTTAAAATTATGCGAGTCTTGATCATATTTAAACCAAAATCCTTTTAACTAATTAACAAGATTTAAATAACTAATATCAATCGATGATAAATTTGCATGATTTTATCATGGATCTCCATTAACAATTAATTAAAAACATAAAACAATTAACAATTAATACATCAAGTTTTATATAAAATTGCATACAACCTAGATTTCGTCTAATTAATTTTATTAACCATCAAGATCAAATCTTTTTAACGAAAACGCCCAACGGGGCATTAAATTAATCACGAAACCCTAATTTGTCCAATTTTATTCCTTGTAATTAAGGATTCTACACGATGGCTCGTGATGCCACTATGGATTTTTACAACTATTAACTATTAACGATCACGAGTACGCAGCTGAATAAAGATCACCTATAGAACATATTAATTAACAAGGATTGAAGATGTGTACCTTTTAGCACTAAACGATACACCGCTTAAAGGTAACCGTTAACACCGTCTTCTATATACGCGTGCGTATAAATAGAATACCACGCAAACTAATAAAGTTAACAAAATAGATAACCTCCATGAAGTGCATACACTACACGTCACCGAGATACGTTAAGATGCTAGTCTTTTCTTCACGAATAAAACAACCCAACACGATGTTCTTGTTTTTATAAAAAACATCCACATGATAGAACTAAAAAAAAATCCTCGAAAGATATCATCAAACCATGAGGATAAAGAATTAATATTTTAATATCCTTTACGATGCAGTATGCATATGCTACTCTGCATGTAGATATAATTACATACATGTAAATGATAATTATATCATATTCTCTAAAGGACCTCACATGCGAATGGGTTTTTGTAGATTATTTTAGGTACGACTGAACTAAGGGATAAAAGATCGTATCTCTCTGTTCTTTTCTTTTAATGAAGATTTAAGAGTGGATTAAATAGCTTCTAAACTTGTTCTCCCAAGTTAACTAACACCTCCTCAAAGTTCATAATCGAACCTATTACTCCCTTATACTTTCTTAGTCGACCGGTCATACAACCACACACCTCACGGGTTTGGTTTTTGTACTAACAAGTCCTTCACTTGTCAATATCCATTAATTAGTTCTAACGTCTAACGTCGTAATTAGAGACCGTTTAAATATTTCGTGAAACAATTAATATAAGTATTATACATAAATTATAATTAATTACATTAATAAACGTATCCTCGTTGAATACGTGTGAGCCCCCAATAGGCTCATCATATTTTCGCCAGATATTTATTTTATGATATGACATACCAACATTTTTGTTTTGGTTGCAAAGGCAAGTAAGAAGTTTATGCAATAATTTTCTTTAAAATAAAATGTTGCTTTCAAAAACTATATGAGGATGCAAGTGAGTGATGCAGTAGGAAGCATTAGAACAGTTGCTTCATTTTGTGCCGAAGATAAAGTGATAAAGCTATATGAAGACAAATGTGAAGGTCCACGAAGAACAGGAATCAAACATTCTTTTAGTGAGGTGGTGCTGATGCTCATCCATGTTTTTACTATTTATAGTACACGCAATGAGCTTTTAAGTCGGAGCTCGTCTCGTTGAAGCAGGAAAAACTGCACTCCCAAAAATTTTCCAGGTACTTTTGTTAAACTGAGTGGGTCCAAACGAGTATATAACTGTATCAATAACAGGCGAAGCTTGAAAAATTCCGGTAAGGAGTAAAATAAAATTTGAAGAGGAAATTTACTAAAATTTCTGAAAATTAAGAATTTTACATTAGCCTTTATTAAAAAGTTTAGGAGTTGATTGAAAATTGTATTTACCAATCAAAACATAACTTTATTAGAAAATTCCTAAAAGAGATCAAAGCCATAAGAGGGCGTTTGTTCAAGAAATTATAATTGAGACATTTTGATACTCCAAAAAATTTTAAAATGGCTATGTCAATGTTAATGTCTTCGTTTTATGTGGTTAAATGACAATATGTCTAATAAAATCAAATCAAGCTTGTAAATTAGTTAATTGTCCCTCGTTCTTTTATTTACAACAAGTATATAAAAAGGGGTGATTTTATCCAACATATACTTTAATTTCCCTATACATGCGCCAATTAAAATTCCCAATTCATGGTCAGCATTTACATTTCCTTCATATAAAGTTTTTTGGTCATTTTAAATTTCTCTAAGTTGTCATCCAAACATGCATGAGGTGGTGGAATTCTAATTCCAAATTACCCTAATTCTTTTCAATTTACCCGAACCAAACACACCCCATCTGTAGGCCATAATTTTTTTTGAGCCAAAATAGCCTAGGGCGACTGGGGCAACTAGGCGACATAAGCAGATTTCGCCATGTGTCCATTTTTTGTAATTAAATACAAAATCTTCTTAAGTTGCCTAGTTGCCGAGAGGGCGACGTGTACTTAAATTATAAAAAAATGAACACTTGTCAAATTCTTCTTAAGTTGTCAGCACCCAGTCGCGCTATGTAAAAAAACTCTAAACAAAATGATCAAAGGAATCGGGATTCACATGGTTGACAAATGAATATTATTAGTCAATAAAAAGTTATGTTACGAAGAAAAGACTAAAAAAAAAAAAAGAAAAAGAAAAAAAAAAAAAAAAAAAAAAAAGAAAACGCATGTGGATAAAGGACCTTTGCCTTAAACACAATGTGCATTTTCTTGGGATTCAAGAATCAAAAATGACTCGTCTTGAGCTATTTCGAATTAAATCTATGTGGGGTAACTATGCTTTTGATTATGCTTGTAGTATGGCTCGTGGTCTCTCAGGTGGTCTTATTTCTATATGGAACCCCAATATGTTCTCTAAGAATTCTATTTGGTGTGACGACTCGTTTATTATTATCAAAGGGAATTGGAAGAATGTAGTGGGAGACTGTTTCATGGTGAATATTTACGGCCCACAAGATCATGTTTCTAAACTTGCCTTATGGAATAGACTCACAGACTTCATGCATCACCATAATGGCTCCTATATTATGTTTGGAGACATGAATGCTGTCAGAAACGCACAAGAAAGGTTTGGTACTACTTTGAATAGTATTGAAGCTGATCATTTTAACTTTTTCATTGATTCCACAGGTTTAGTCGATCTTCCTATTGTGGTCGGCATCTTTCCTTGGATGAAATACAGCAGTACTAACTTAGTAAACTTGATCGCTTCTTATTTCTAGAGATTGACTATTGCTCCCAATGTTCGATACTGCTCTCGATAGGTGTCTATCATAACCCTATCCTTCTTCATATAGACAAAAACATTTTTGGTCCCACTCCGTTTTCAAATTGTATAACTCATAGGGCTTCTGAAGAGATTGGTTTTGATAACCTATTAAAGAGGACTGGGAAATAGGGTTGATTCTAATAGCAAATGTCATGAAAAGTTTCGTATCCTCAAGGATAAGAATCAAACAATGAGCAACAACATCACGACGTTGGAAAGAAACAGAAAAAACCGTGGCTCTTGAGTAAATTAATTCTATTGAGAAAAGGCATGCTGAGGGATGCCGCTATGCCTTCCTCTACAATGATCACCGCCTTTCATCCTTCACCAAGAAAATTAAAAAGATCGATAATTTTGCTTCAATGATATTAATTCAAAAAAGCTCATGTCAAATGGGATATAAAGGGGATGAAAATTCCAAATTCTTTCCATGGCTGCAACAACCCAAAAAAGGTCGGAATCAGATGATCAATGGGTATTATGGTTGAAGGAAATTGATCACGAACCCTTTTTGATCAAGGATGCCTTCCTTCAATTCTATAAATGGAAATTCCAAGCTCAAGATTCACAGGTTATGTTCTCTAACCTTCCTCATTCGCATTCCCTTAATTGCATGGATCGAGAAACTCTTGAAAGACAGGTTACCCTTGAGGAAATATAAGGAAGACCGTTTGGGATTGTGGAAGTTGTAAAGCACCGTAGCTCCGATGTTACTCTTTGCGTTTGGTGAAGAAGTATTCAGGGGCACTATTCAAGAATGATCTATATGATTTTGTTTAACTATTCTTTGCTTCTTTTGTTATGCCTAATTGTGCAAAATTCTTCCGGTTTTCACCCTTATCCCAAATGTCAACAACCCTACATTATCACTGACTTTCGCCATTTCGTTAATTATATACACTATAAGAATCATTGCAAGAGTTTAGCTAACCATTTATCTAAAGTGATGACAAGATTGTTAGCAAGGAACAACGGCTGTTATTGCTCGTCGTCAAATTCTTGATGGCCACGTTTTTCTACGCGAAATCATTAGAGTGGTATAAAACACGAAAAAGAAGCTCCTCTTTTTTAAAGTGTGGACTTGGAAAAGGCTTTTGATTCATAAAGCTGTAATTAACTTGATTCACAATCACACAGTTTTAGGATTTGGTTAATAAATGGTGCTCTTCGGATTAAAAGCTTGCTTCAAATTCTTCGAGAGCTCTATTCTTATAATTGGTAGCCCTAACCGCTGAGTTTCCATTAAGCTGTGGTCTAGGCAAGGATGATCCTCTATCTCCTTACCTTTTCAATCTTGGTGTATGGAAGTCCTCTATAATGCTTTTGAGGTAGCAGTGGGAAATGGTTTTGATATACTAGGTGTTAAAAATAAAGAATTCTACTAACAATATTTCCCATCTTATTCAATGTAATTGATGTTATCATTTACTACGATTGGAATGCTAAAGACATGGATAATTATCATTCGTGTTCTCCATGTTTTCTATCTACCTCGGTCTCAAGATTTTAAAAAAAAATTATTATTCACAAGTCTAATATTTATGTATTGGGGTTAATAAAGGATGAGTTTAAGTATGGCTAAATGCTGTTTGTATTGCAGGTGATATCCATGTCAATTACCTTGGTCTCCCCATTTGGATCCAATATGAAGTCAATTGCTACGGCTGTAACATACGTATTTTCAGGTCATTTTACAATTCTATTAATTTCACTGATTTAATTTATTTTCGTACCGATCACTTTAATTTTAAACGCTAAGGCTAAATCTGGAAGACTGATAAAAGATCATAAAATAACATGTATACTGGCATTAAACAATTAAATGTTACATCAAGCAGTGTTTAGATTATTATGATGAATAAATTAATAACTTTGTTCATCTTATTTTTATTGGCTACGTAGGTTACGTAAAATGCTTACGTTTCGTAATAAAATGCGTTTAGGCATACCCGGAAGTTCCAAAACCTAACTACGCCTAAACGAATACCCACGATTATACCCAATACCCAAAATAATTAAAATAACATCATATATAAGTATATTATGCCGAAATTTATAAGATAGACCCAAGACTTTTCAAGTTTACATAATATCTAGATATTTAATAAAAGTACTCTTACACCTTTATCAACTTGTCATGTTAACCTTGACCTAGGGTTAGAAAGTAACCATGGTTAAGTTAGGAAGATATTTTGACTATAAATACCCATGCATGCATAAGTAATCTTTACTAAAAACTCTTACATGCAAAATTCATTTTTCTTTCTCTCTTTTACACCCTAAAACCCACGGCTCAAATAAGCTATACAAACAAATCCACACTTTGATTTTCTAAGATTATACAAGCATATACACATCAATCTTAATTCTATAAAATAACGACAGGGACTGAATTTGCAATTTCTCCAAAGTTTAAAACGATTTTACCCCAAATTCAGTTAAAAAGAAAAAATTTCCAAACACCTATTCACACCAGTCTTCCCCATTCACCATAGGTCCAAATCAAAGGGCTTTTTATAATTAAAGGGTACGGAAGACAATTCAAGTGAAGTACAATATGATGGCAGGGTTAGATGTGTCAAATCAAGCACTCTCATTGGCTCACTCAAGCTAGAAGGCCACGTAAGCACACAAGGATGTGGGATTTACTCTACATTTACTCAGTAAAGAAGCACAAGTGAGCCTCAAACGGATTGCCACGTTGGCAATCCGTGTGAGGTCACTTAGTGATCCAACGGCTCAAAATGTAGACCCAATGATTGGTTGATTTGATGGCTAAGATTGATGGGTGCGTCTAACAAGATTTCAGGCCTAGAAGGTTCCTTCAGGTGCTATAAATAGGACCCCAGCTCACACACACAAGGTGTTAATTTTTATCTTCTTTTTCTAGCCTTTTCACCTAGTGTAGTTTTTCTTATTGTAATTTCTTTTAATCAGTTGTAATTGTCTTTTATATAATGTAATCAGAGTTTTTAGTTAATCAAAGTTAGTGTATGCTTTTAATCTTCTTAGTCTCTCTTTATTCATAAGCTCTCTAAAATAGCCAAATCTGTCAATAAGCCTTCATAAGCTCTAATAAGTCTATAAGCTTATTATAGAGCTGAATTAGATCTTAATCATACCTAAGCCTTAAAATCAGCTCTAAATCTAATTACCTTTGCAATTTGGACTTTTGAATATGGAAAGGGAGTTGACAATGGAGGAACTCCCAAGGACCATTACCCTAGCTTATTCATAAGCTAGGGAGCTAGTAGATAAGCTCTAAGAGCATAATAAGCCTTGTTAAGCTAGGCTCTTTGTAAGTTTTCTTTTAAATTCCTTTTGTCTTTCAAATTTCAGTTAAATAAATGCTTAATAGTATAGATTACTTACTTGCTTTCATGTTATCATATATGCTTATCTAGTTGCTTATCTTGGCTTATTTGTGCTTCATTTTGATCTCTGATTAAGTTTTAACATCTGTTTTTAAGCTTTATAGTCTTAGATAATAGTTTCAATTTCTGTCTTAAAATTTCTATAAAAATCCAAAAATATAGTAGAATAGTTTTAATTCTTAGAATTTAGTTAATCCAGCTATTGATTCATGTTTATTAAGCTTGTTTTAAGCTCATAGTTATCTGGTAATTAGGTTGTGTCAATTGGATTTCATTAATCATAAGCTATTTCATAATTCTGTCTCACATTAAGGAGTGTTTGGATTTAGCTTAATTGACCACTAAAAGTCAAAGAAATTTGGGTAGTTCAATTTGGACAGCTGAGTTTTTAGTAATGAATGAATTTTAAAAAAGTTTTGAAAGTTACTTTAGATTTTTAAGCATTTTTGAGTTTATTATCTTAAGCTTTGCACCAGGGCACTTTTTCCTATTCCTTAAGCTTGTGAAAATTTGATCTAAGCCTTCCAAGGCTTAGATCTTGCTTGCATTGTATTTTTGCACTCAATTGGAGTGTGTCTAATGCAGCTATAACCACAAGGGTACCTGCACTTTTGGTTTTACCTTTGGCCAATTGCATCAGCATACACTGACTAACATACTCAGCATATGCTGAGTATGTAGTCTGTCTTTAAGCCCTATTTTAAGCAAGCATTTGTAGGGTTTAGAAGCTTATTCTTTAGTATCTTATAGATTAGGAATAGCTTAATATAGATTAGGGCTTAACTTTCATTTTCTAGCTTAAATTCCTAGGTAAATTTTAGCTTAAAAGTCACTAAAAAGTCAAAAAGCCCAAAAACAGTTCTTAGTTTAAGTAGCTTTCTAAGTTTTAATTTCTAGCTTATAACTTAAGTTTTTATGATTTGGTTACTTAGCATATATATAGGTAAAGTAGTTTTCAAAAGCTGAGTGAGTAGTATAGCTTATTGAGCAATTGAGCATATAGAATTTTTAAACTTATTATCTTGTTTCCTGAGTTTGTTACTTTCATCATCATTTTCAGTTGTCTTCTAGTGTTTTAAGCTCAAATTTCTTTTCATAAATAGATTAAGCACATCACAAGCTTTCCAAAACTTCTTTTGTTTTTAAAATTGAGCTTAATTTGAGCTTATTGCAAGTAAATAAGTAAAAGTGAGCTTTAAGGCTCACTTACTGATTCAGCTTGTTGATAAGCTGTTGAAGACATTAATAGTGGTATTTTTCAGCTTAAGTCCCTTTTATTAAAATTGCTTAATTTTGTGTCCTCTTTAAACCCTAGTATTTAGTTTTTCATAAAAGTTAAAAAATTAAAAAAAGTACAAAAAGGGGTGTGCCAAGTTCGAACCTGAGACCTCACCTAAACAAACCACACGTCTTACCACTGCCCTTGAGACTTTTCACTTGTCATAGCTTGCAACATTTATTTGTTAACCACACTTTCTTTTCTTATTTTACTAATAAGCTGTAGCCTTGTAAGGCTTAATTAGAGCTTATTCTTTAAGCTGGGTTTTTCCTTTTATTTTTCATAGGATCTTAGTTTCATTTTAGAATTGTCTTGATTTTTTCATAATTTTTCATTAAGACTTGTATTTTTTATAATTTTTCTTGTATTTTAAATTTCGAAAAGCATTTAAAAATAGAAAAAAAGTTTTAAAAAATTACAAAAAAATAGTTTTTATGTTTATAAAAAAATGCTTTAGTTTTACATTAGGAAAAATCATTTTCAACCTTTTTAGATTTTAATTTTCATTTTTGAGTTTTTATTTTTAATTTTAAAAATAGGATTTTAATTTTTAAAATAGTTAAAAATAGTTTTCTTAAATTTTATGTTATTTTAGACTTTTCTAAGTTTAAAAATTATTTTTCCCAATTTTTAGGACTTTATTTGCTATTTTTTAGGATTTAATTAGATTTAAATAGTTTTTAATTAATAAAAAAAATCAAAAATAGTCAAAAAAAATGTTTTTCTTTTTCTTAAAATTTTCTTTTGTCCTATTTTAGGTATAGAAATTTAGTTTACATTTTTAGGAGTTAATTTTAGTGTATTTACTTATTTGTCGCTTTTAATTGCTCCCGTTAATTTGTTTAAGTGTTTAATAGCTTTTAATTGTTCATTTTAATTGTTGCTTTTATTTAGTAGTTATAGTAACTCAAAAATATCTTTCCTCTCATTCAAATCATAATCTGAGCTAAAATGTGGTTTCAATTACACAAGTCGTTGGGGAAACGACCTGGGTGATCATACTTCCCGGTTAAATATACGTATTATATATTATATATTTTTGAGAGTGAATTTTATCAAGGGTAACTTGGTAATTTTCTTAATTGCTCTTTGGAATATTATTATCTATCTATTATATTATAAACTTAGGTCCTCTAATTTAATTGTCATTAGTGTTGATACAATGTACAAGTTGCGCAGCGTGTTGTGCAGGAAGGTGATGCGTACTCCTATTAATTGTCATTAATGTTGATACAATGTACCATAAATTCTTGGTAAAAAAGTTGGAGTGAAAGAGAATTTGCTGCCCCTTCTTCAGTTTTTAGACATTCAAGTGGCTGTGTAAATGATCCAGCATTTACCATCTGTGTTTAAGGTGAGCCTGTTAGTCTACCCGAAGATTGAATCTGTAATTCTTTTGGGTTTTAATACATTCAATTTCCCCTACGTGTCCTCCAACCTCTCATCTCCACCTCTTCTTCACCAAACCTCTCTCCCAGCTCACAAAACACACACACACCCCTCAAACTTCTCTCCAACCTCTCATCATCCTTCTGATAAAGTGGTTTGCAATTGTTGTTTTTGAAACGGCGGGTTAGGGTTTGGTTGAAGGATGATGAGATGCAGCCTAATTTGAGGTGCGGGATTGTTTATTCATTTGTGCTTATTGTGATTAAAAGTGTAATGGGTATGTTTTTATTTTGCTAATTGGGTTGTTTTTGGCTTAAATTTTCTACTTTTGGATATGGGTTTTGCAATTAAGGTGTTCTTGATGCTGCTATGATGAGTAGTTTTAGTTCATTGATTTGGTATCTTATCTATTTATCTAGCTATGCTTTTGTTATTAATGGTGTAATGGATATGTTTTGACTATGATGGTTTGATTGTAATTTGATAAACTTTTGAGGGTTTTTGGTGTAATTGGTATATTCTGGATGGTGAAATGAGCAACTTTGATACATTACGAAAGTCGCATAATTGATTAGTTGACGTATGCAAACATGATGTTGATGTTCATTCTGTATGTCGGCTTCCTGTTTTAAGGTATTGTTTCGCAATTGACTGATGCCCACAAATAAAATGATATTAACAACTTTTACTTTGAATATGAACGCCACGAATGCCATTTTATCAAATACATTTAAAGGGGTGTTTGGGTGAGTGGTCTTGGGTGGTGAAATTGGGCGAGTGGCAAGGGAGATGCCGCTGCATTGATACTGATGCTAAGAATAAATTCGAACTCAGACATTTGAAGGGTGACTAACCATTTTTTTTATGTTCTGAGCATAAGTTTTTCTTCTAATGATGAATACTGTTGATATTTCTGGATCGCTTTTTGCAGCGTGTCAGATTCACGACCGAAGCGACAATAATCAGAACCAACTGAACCTTTGCTTCTCTAATAGCCCCTGAGATATCTGACACACACAAAAATGGCACCCACTATTCCTCTTCTTACTCCATACAAGATGGGCAACTTTAATCTCTCCCATAGGTAATTTCTCTTCATTTTAATTTAGATCATTGATGTATAATGTACAACTCTTAGACATAGCTTTCTAACTTACTATTTTAACAGGGTTGTGCTTGCACCCTTGACGCAAAATAGATCATATGGAAATGTGCCACAACCACATGCAACTTTGTATTACTCTCAAGGAGAAACTGAAGGCGGTCTTCTTATCACTGAAGCTACTGGCGTCTCAAACACTGCCCAAGGGTAAGTACCAAAGAATTTGGTGGCTTTTACGAAGTTACATAAAATATGTCATCTTGAAAGGTTACATGAGCTTGACATTGTAAAATATGACTTCTAAAGGTATCCCGAAACACCGGGAATTTGGACTAAAGAGCATGTCGAAGCATGGAAGCCGATAGTGAAAGATGTCCATGACAAGGGTTGTATATTCTTTTGTCAGATTTGGCATGTAGATCGTGTCTCTAACTATGGTAAGTACTGTTTCAAGATTCTTTTCGTATTGTATTTAGATTATATCCTATAATTTAAGTATTTTTTTACCATTATTACTATATATGTAAAAGTATTAGTTTTTATATCACTTTTTAGAATCACTTGATTTTTTACACTTTGCGATCTTATAGATTTGGCCAATCATCAATTTCGAGACTTTAAAATGTCGAAAAGAATTATCCTGTCTTTATTTTAATGTGGGATAGTAAGACGCATTAACTCAATTATTCGGTAGGATTGTTCCAAGAAAATTCGAAATGTATGATCAGTGACATGAGGTGATGTGGACTTGATTGATTACACATAGATACTACACTGATATGAAAATATGATTCAAAGTGGTTAGTATAGATATAAATGTTTCTGCATGAAAAATTACAATGACATTAGAAAGGAGTTCATATTTCTTTTTCTATGTCTCACAAAACAGAATTTTAACCCAACGGCGAAGCTCCAATATCTTCGAAATACAAACCTGTCCAATATATTTAGGGTGTCAAAACTCGAAAGGGTGGATCAGAAGCTTAACTGTATAGGCTTGAGTATAATCGGGTCTTGAGATATTTATGGAGTTGTGTGAACCGAACCGATGAGTCAGAACTTCTAAAAGGTCGGGTTAGGTTCTGATTGGCTTCTTATTAGATATTGCTTGCATTTTGAGGCTTCCAATTCTCTTCATTAGCACAAACTTTAGAAAAACACGAAAACAAAGTTTAGAAAAACGTATTGTATCTTCTTTTTCTAACTGTTTTTGTTATATATTATTTTAGTGTTTTGTTATATATTATTTTAGTGCTATTTCTTTCTTCTCTAAGTGTGCTGCACTTTCTATAAATTTAGAAAACCTTTATCTTGCATAGGTCAATTGAATATAAACGTGGGGGCTTTAGCGACGGGCAGAAGTGGTAAAGACAAAGCGGTATGCGAAGTGATAAGTTAGGTGGCGTGCGGATTTGTACCTTATGCGTGTGATACGGTTGTAAAAACTTCTAGCAAGACTGAGCTAACCTCGGGGAGATCGATAAGAAAATGAAAGAAAATGACATATAAATGTTCTGGAAGAAACTCATGAAAAGCTCCAAGTTGTTGGTCAAGTCTGAATGAATCCATTGTACACGAGTGCGGGTTTTAAAGCAAAGTAAAAGAAGCACATGAACAAAGCGAGGATTTTCAAGCAACTTTGACCTGAATATCAAACTTTTGCAGGATCTTTTCCAGATTATTCTGTTGTTTATTGCCTTTTTATGTTTGGCATCACTTTTCGTGTATATACGGGAAAAAAATGCAATGTTTATCTGTTTTAATCACAGTTTCAGGAGAACCTGCGATAGATCACAATGGCGATTATCTGTTTTAATTAGCAGTTTACAGCATCACACCAAACTCAAATCTCCTACATTTTCATCACCATGAGGTATTCAAGTTAACTTTGCCATTTGCAGATATCTATTATATTATAAACTTAGGTCCTCTAATTTAATTGTCATTAGTGTTGATACAATGTACAAGTTGCGCAGCGTGTTGTGCAGGAAGGTGATGCGTACTCCCATTAATTGTCATTAATGTTGATACAATGTACCATAAATTCTTGGTAAAAAAGTTGAAGTGAAAGAGTAAATATAACCATCAAGATGAAGTTGAAGTGTTGTTGGAGTTTCAAGAAGTTGAAGTGTTGTTGGAGTTTCTAGAATACAAACCATCATGAGTTAACCTAATCCACGCCTATATAAACCGGCTAAAACAAATGCACAAACACAAAAGTTCGAATCTTCACTCCGCCTACTTTATTTTGTAATTTATTGTTAAAATTGTTTCTTTATTCTCTTTTTTTCGTGTGCAGGTAACATATAATTCTCGGCCAAAACATGTAATGAGCAACACTTCTCACGAAAATCCTCTCATTTTTTAGGCTGTATCTCCCGCCATGTGTTCTTGATTAAAGAGATGAAGAAGGTGATATTGTGAGTGATATAGAAGAAGCATGCAAAAGGACTCTAATTTTAGTAGTGAACTTTTTAGTGGTTGAATCATGGATATGTGTTCGTAATGTAATTAGTTTCTAACTTTTTATAAGTAAAGTGCAAGGATATGCTTCTTTTTGTTTCTCATTGTCAAGTTATTATATCATAATCTTTCAGTTCAAAATATAGTATTTTACGATTTGAATGACTTATTTGTATTTTTTGTAAGCCTTTGTTAGATGATGATGACGACAATGTTCCCAATCTGCCATAACTCCTAAAAGAAAAAAAAGTAAAAAAAAAGATAAGATAAAGAAGAGGTTTCAGTATGAAAAAATATGATGGCATAAAGGTTGGAAGATGCAGGTTAGATGAGATATAGAGATAGAATACACAAAAGAGAGCTATAGAAACCATGGTTATGTTACGGTTTGACGGTTTTATTTATGAAAAGAAAAAGGAAAGAAAAAAAGAAGTAAGTTTCTATCTTGGATGTTTTTAACATTTTGGTTTCTAATTAAATTATAAGTTATAGGTGTGAGTGAGTGTTAACAGCAGGCTGTATTTTTTGTGCCCAGGTGATGTGTTGGTAATGTTATAAACTTTAGCTTTGATGAATTAGCAGTTGGAGTAGTTGTGAGCTTCCTTTATATCTATGGATGGAGTAGACTTTGAAAGTTGGCATATGTAATGGAAGTAACTACAATATAGTTTGTGTTTCTCTTATTGTAGTGAATCACAATTATTCAAAAATTATCAATTAGTGTTTGCTTGACATGCACCAATATTTTGTTGTATGTTAACAGCTATCATGACTACCAGCATCATCATCTTTATTTTGCAGAGGTGGCAATATAATAGTGCTTTGCTCGACTCTTAAATTGTATTATGTTACTAATTTAAATAAAGAAAACTGCATTTCATTATTTGTCGATATAATATTAACTTATCGCTTGCCTTTCAGACGCTAACTCTTATAATTAGTGATTACATTGGTAACTATCCTAATATTACGACACCAACCAAGCCTGCAACAACTACATAGAAACAAACACAACCTATTCCATTCCTCGCAAAATATCTCCAGCCCGTGTGCAACGCACGGGTATGCATGCCTCGTACTTATATATTAAAGGGTGAGATTGCCTCCCCGAGGTACATTAAATGCAGTTAATACAAAACCCGGTCCGACTCATTTTTTCCTGGGTTTCTCATTTAATCACCTCCACCGCCTTGCTAGCTTCATTTATTCAATTTCTGGATTCTTCTCCACCGTCCCATATCACTCTCTCGATTCTTCCCAATAAACTAATATTCCCGCACAGTCCATCCACCGCCTGACAATTCTAAAAACAATAGATCTCGCCAATCTTAGGGTTTGTTGTTGGCGTTTGTTTTAATTATGAGTTGTTCTTTGTTGCTGTAATTACATACGAGCCAAGGGAGTTTCGTGTGACCATAAATTGGGACTAGCTTCAGCTTCTTCTACATCATCAAGTAGGTTTTTTTACTTATTATTCTTTATTATGGTTTAGTTTTAGTTAATTAATTTATAGTTTATTTGAGTTCTTTGTTTTCATTGTTTTTTCCAAGTTAGGGTTTTATCACAATAATAAGATAGTATAATTTGAGGGTTTTGTTAATTTGAAGGTTTTGTTGATTTCTTTTGCAGGTTGCCTTGCTGATGATGTTTGCAGCTAAGGCTTTTGAGGTATTTGTTTTCAATTTTTTTATTTTGAAATTAGGGTTTGGGTGGAAGTTTTGTTAATTTTGTTTTTGTAGAAAATCACTCTCTGAGTTTGGGATTTGTCTATAAATCATGTTTAGTGTTTTTGGTTATTTAGTACTAAGATGATGATTTGGATTACATTAGAAATGTTGAGGCTTTAGGGGTGTTTGAAATGTCATGCTTATGCGTTCACATGTCTTCGGTTCAGGTGGAAGATTTGCTGTCGTCGCCAAAAACATCTCACCGAACTTTGATAGATCTGAGCAAGATCAAATAAAACACTACACGAGTGTTTTTGTTTGTCATTTGTGGGTTTGAGAATATGAGGTATTTGATCTTTGTGTCGTGATATATCAACATGAAGGAAAATATATCCTATGTTTAGGTTAGAAAAGATTGGTGGCGGTTTGTTTGAGAGAAATATTCAGAAAGAGGCGTGTTAAGTGTGAATAATAATATTAGGTTTGACAAAGTTTAGGGTTATATTTGGTTTTAGGGTAGTGTATATTATTGTGGGCTGGACCAACTACGAGTAAAATAGATACATTGGTAGTGATATGTGGATATATAGCTGCTAAAGTGAAAGTTGGACCAAATGAAATAACAAAAACTAATTTTGTTCATTTAAGAATTTACGTGACTAAATTAGTGTTAAAATGTTCATTGTTCAGGTAATACATGAAAAGATAGAAAACAATTGGATATAGGTACTGAATGAGAAATGAAAACTGATTGAATATTTAAAACAACCTAACACTTTGACTTTTTCCTCTAATTTAATTGTCATTAGTGTTGATACAATATACAAGTTGCGCAGCGTGTTGTGCAGCAAGGTGATGCGTACTCTCATTAATTAATTGTCATTAGTGTCTCTAATTTAATTGTCATTAGTGTTGATACAATGTACAAGTTGCGCAACGTGTTGTGCAGCAAGGTGATGCGTGCTCCCATTAATTAATTGTCATTAGTGTTGATACAATGTACAAGTTGCGCATCGTGTTGTGCACCAAGGTGATGCGTACTCCCATTAAGTGTTGACGGACGTTACCTCATTCACATTCATTGTGCAACATAAGTAAACACAACCTATTCCATTCCCCGCAAAATATCTCCAGCCCGTGTGCAACGCACGGGTATGCATGCCTCGTTATAGTATATTTTACAAGTGTATAAAATTTAACATCAATGCTTGATGACTTTTTATGGTCGGGGGTGGAGTATTTTCAATAACGATTATAACGTCTACGTGGGTGATCATATAGTATTACGGTGTTACCATTGGTATCTCTCATAGATGATGTAGTAAGGTGACTCGATGTTTAGAACATTTTTATCCTTTTGTCAAGTAGATAAAGGTAGGATTCTCGATGACGAAAATGTAAGGAAGGCATAATCGACTTTCTTTTGTTTTCTCGAGTTTTTCACTTAGCCAAACTTTTCGCAACAAGGATGATTATTTGGTACACTAGAATATGGGTAGTGCCAATTATCTTATAGTGCTTCAGGTTGTATTTATGTTTGATAACAAGCAATGACAATAAGTAGCTGTTAGTTGATCACTTATACTAAATAAAAGTTTTCGGTTTAGTGACACTCTGATATATTTAGATTTTTTTCTATTATTACGAATTATACTTTTCTAAAGAAGAATAAAAATGTTTGTATAGCCCTTTTTATAGAGTCCAAGTAATTAGTATGAAGCCCATGTTGGATTATTATCATGGGCAAATTACAAAATCATTAATAATGTCTCATATATAGTTAATTTGAAGAAGAATTTCTCGAAAATTAGGATGAAGAAGAGTATCAATGTTTTTTTTATTAAACTAGGTGTGTGTTTGCTATGTGTTTTGTAAAAACGATTGGTTTGCACATATTCAAATATCAAAATTGTCACCCCATATGCCATGCGATATTGGTATCCAACATAATGCAATTCTCAAAGGTTTGTGAGATTTTTATGATGTCTTATTGCAGATAATTTTTACATATTTTTTAATGTGTCTCACATTGTCTGAATGCATCGAAGATCTATGTAACTTCTTCAGGTGGAAGCAGACGAAAGACTCAACCAGAGTTCGATTTGCGTTTGTTACAAATGCAGCGTGAATCCGGTCGACGGAATATGAGTACACAGTCTTCGACTGATTATGTAGACACGCATAAACAGCACACGACGTGTACTTCTGGTCAAAGTGGTCACATACAGAATATACGCAAGCATAATACCAGTTTGAAAGGTATGTAGAATCTATGCACGATGTCATCACTAAAAGTTTCTGTTATTTTATTTGATGTTTCTGGTGGTCATAACGTCTTTCAGGAACAACTAGGAATAACCTCCAGCTGTGGGAAACGGACGACCGTTACAAAGCTTGATGCTCATGTCTGTGTGGATTATCCTTTGTTGACACAAGATGGTATTCTTTTTTCATATTTTATATGCGTAAACTTTACATTGTTGTTTGATTAAATTGATTAGGCATTTGAGATCGCGGCTATTGTTATTGCGTGCTTGGCTGACACTTGCATCAAATTCATACAATATATCAATTTTATAGTTTCACTTTTTGCCGCTTTAACCCAAAGCCTTTTGCGTAGTGATTATGTCCCTTTAACTCTTTTGAGGCCGTTCTTAAGTAGTTTTTTTGTGATTGCAAAAAAACATGTATGCACATTTTAGTAAACGATGAAAGTTGGCTAAAACTAACATCGAAAAGTTAAGGGACAAGACCACCTCACTGCAAAAAAAGTTTAATGGCTACATTCCAGAGTTGAAAGGTGGTTATATGTCAGCTTGAAACTTCTGTCATGATATGAATAAACTTAACTCTGCACTTACGTCTGTTTTACCAATGAGCTAAACATTGCTTGACTTCATTTACCGTCTTCGTTTCAGGGAAAAATTCAATAATCTATACAATGCCATCTGTAAATCGCGAGACATTAGATTAACACACAGAGAACCATTCGTAGCAGCTAAAGGGATGTCAAACCCAGTAAATTGAATTTTATTATTGAGCCATGTGGCTTGGGTAATTCAAGAGATTATAGGAGAAAGCATAGGCGGGTATCGTTTAAAGCGTTGAAGAATTGGTCAAGACAGATTTTAAGGGGGCTGGAGTATCATTCATAGGGACCTTTAGGTCAAAGTTCTACATAAAAATATGCCAACAAGACACAATGTTGTAAAACTTTTAGCCATATTTCTTATATTCCTTGGATGTTAGTATATGATTTGTTATTTCGTCTAACAACAACACTACTACTACGTAAATTGCAATGTCCAAATACATTAAACGATTACATACGACAATGTATGTTTAATATTGCTACAATGCAGATTTATATAAGTGTTATATATGTGTAGTACAATATTTTGCCTATATTTGTGTTTGATTTATGACTTTAAATTTATGCAATTATAACATTACGCCATAAACACTTATGAAGTTATATGATGGTTCACATAAATAAAAGTCCGATTTTTCCCATAAACCAAGCCTGGTGCAACGCACGGGTACGAACGCCTCGTATTTAATAAACGTACTCTTCGTGTCTTAACGTGTGTGCCCCCAATAGGTTCACGTACTTCTAGTTGCATAACATGTGAATCCAACTAACATATTCCAACACTTTCTTGATTCACCGTCATAGATGATAAAATACTAATATTAGCCAAAATGAGGAAATAGAAGTATATCTATACTAACATAAGGACACATCACAATAAAAGTAATTTTTTATATTTTTAGATGTGAATGTCGGTTTTCTTTAAAGGGAAATAACACTTTGATGTGGGGCTCATTACATGTTGTTGTTGACCTGATAAAGGTCAGAGAAGGAGTCATCTGAGTTGGTCCGGAGGGAACGAAAGGTCCTTTTTGAGTCCATATCTCCGCACCTTGTTCCTCGGTACCCAGATTTTCCCCTTCATCCGGTTAGGAATCCCCTATAAACCAATCATTTTCTAGACTTGGTAGATTGGAATAAAGGGTTTCACAGAAAGCGTCAATGTTGAAGCAAATTTACATGGGCCGCTTGGGCTTAGCAAACGGGCTTCTAACTTGAAGGTTGTCTGGTTCAACTTGGCTCCTTTGGAGGTTGTTCCTTCGAGCCTCAACTGAGAGTGAGAGTGTGATTCAGTTTTGAATCCTTCGGAGGCTGTTGTAGCTCCTTCGTCCCTTAGCTAGAAGTAGGAGTGTGGTTTAGCTTCGACTCCTTCGGCGCCTGTTGTAGGTCCTTCGTCCCTTAGCTGAAAGTAAGACATAACACTGTTAGCTCGCCCTAAGTTTTTAATCCGAGACCACCTCCGACGTGAGAGTAAGTATTGGTATATGTTCGTATATATTCTAGTGAGGGAAACTAAAGAGAGAAAGAGAGTAAGTATGGTTCGGAGTGTGTGTCAGCTAGTTCGTCCCTTGGGGCAAACCTCTTCTATTTATATTGCTCGGGCTTCACCTGGCGACACGAGAATTGTGGTTGTCGTCTTGTAGCAGCGAGGAAATAGCTGAACATGTACTTTCTCTGTATACGCTAGTCTGGTCCTCCTTCAACCACGTGACTGTTGTGGTACTGGTCTGGTCCTCCTGACACCACGTGATTGCAGTGGTCCTGGTCTGGTCCTCCTGACACCACGTGACTGTTGTGATCCTGGTGTCGTACTCCCTGTCATTGTATAGTCTGACCTGCACCGGTGCTACTGACTTTAGACCTGAACCATCCTTCGATCGTCCAGCTACTCCGAAGTACCGTTCCAGCATCGAATACTTATATTACAAGTCTTCTCAAAAGGGGTAAGTTAATTGTGACTATCTCCTTCGGATGCTCTGGAGGAGACTATATTAGCTCTGTTGTAGACATTGTTCCATAGTCGCTTCCTTCGGATCTAAGGCGGCCTTCGTCCTCTCAGCTACTCTAGAGGTCTGCTCCAACCGGGAGTGGTCTGCTCAGTCTAGCTTTGGGATTAAAAGTAATTGATTGTCATTAGCTCCTGTTGATTACTTGGAGGAGACTATACATCATCATGTCCCCTAGTCTAGTATGATGTGGTCTTACCATGTCATGCTAGACTCAAGCGTTTGTTGTAGCGGCATGTTATATGGGTGTGATCTTGGTTTCTTCTAGACTTGTCATTAGCTCCTCCTGATTAGCTGGAGGAGACTATACCTCGTCACTATTACAACTGATTTGTTTAGTAACTACATATTTTCCACTAGTTAACACCATCCATCCAAAAAACTATCAACTTAACAACACAAACAAAACATAAAAATCAAACCTTTAACATAATTTAACATCCAATGTAACAAATTTCACGAATTCGCTACATGCAAACATCAATTGAATAAGGTTAATAAACAATTACAAAATCAAATATGGAATCGATCAATACGAATGTTATGGTAACCGGTCTTACAGTTTCATTAGGAATTAACAATCATAAGATGTGTTGTTGTTGCTTTAGGAATTATGTCTTCTTGGAGTTGGCGAAGGAGATTTTGTGTAATCTGAGATTTTAGCTCAAAAGTTACATAAATAACCTTCAACGTTGACCCTTCAAGTTTGTAAAATCAAAGCCGCTTTTAGTAATTTGTTTTTAGACTTTTAACACATATTTTTTTGTGAGTTTTTTCCTCTACACTAATTTTTTTAATTTTGACCAAACTGAATTCAATTTTGACACTTTATTAACCAATCAGATCGTACGATTTTGCCTACGTGTCAAAATCAAGCGACCTGATTGGTCTAATTTTTCTTTATACTACGTATAAGATTGTTTTGTCTAAGAAACTGCGAAACGATGTCGTTCTTTTATTATATAAAAGATACGCTTAATTTATCATGGCGCCGTACTCCATCTCATGAGCTGGCGACTACCCAATTTAATTTGATAATCTTTTCGACTTGCTTCATCATTTCTCTCGTGCCATCATTCCACATAAGTGGAAGTGCGCTTTAGAAAATTCTAAAACCTATCATGTGTGCTCTTTAAGATAATGTATTGAAGCTGCTACGTTGAGATCGAACGAGACTAGAACAAAATGGAACAAAACACTCCCAATCAAAGTTAACATACACTCGTGACGATTGACTAGAGAAACTGATTACCCACTCGCTATAACTTTGATGCTCGAGGATTGGATATGGATTTGATACGGTGCCCAATTTGTGATGATGCAATCGAAACCGCTCAACACTTATTGATTGTACCATAACAATTATATACATGTGTACATATATTTTTTCTAAAAAAAGTGATTAGATGAGAAATTTTTTTAAATGAGTAATATGAACTTTTAGATAACTATTGCATTATATCTTATGAACGGTGACACTTTTTATATAACACTTTTTCTCGAAATGGCTCATTATTTAATTCAGTTGAGGCCCTCAAAACTTTCAAAAATTAGGGGACGACCGTTCTGAATTATCTTGTTTTTGGGTTGGTAGCATCCTAAACACAATAATTTGGGATAGTTACTAGCTTAAAAGAAGGGGTGCCATTCAAAAACAAAACTTAAAAGAAGGGGTAAAAAGAAGTATATTGCCGATAATCCTCTTCATTTGTAAGGATACGAGGGTATAAACTCGCGCTTCGTTGCGGGACGTTGCCGCGGGGCGCGGGGAACAAAGTGCGCAATGGACCAATGACTCGAATAGTGCGAGAGGATATTTCGGAAAAAAAAGAAAATATTTTTTTCTTTTTTTTAAGTAAAAAAAACGGGTCGGACCAAGTCGACCGGCGGGTTCCGGTCGGTTGACCCGCCTTTTTCCGGCGGGTTGACCCGTGTCCGGGTTTTGACCCGCGCTTTGCAAAGCACTCCTAATATAGTGGGTCGGACCCGAGACGAGGCATGGATTGGATCCGGGTTTTTAATATTACATTCTAAAAGTATCTCAACAATTGTATATATTTAAAATTAAAATTTGCATAATTAATTCAGTATATAGGCTTGACTCTTCTTTAATAAGCGAAACTCTTTTTATTTTCGCATTGATTGTTTGATATGTAACGGAAATCAAATATATATAATACAATCTTATATGTTAAACTCTAAAAAAATTTATGTGCATACAACATAAAAACTACTACAGTATATTGTACTGTAGATGCTTAAATTTGATGAAAACCACCGACTTGGGTGGACACGTGTACATGTTTAACGTCAGCTCCACTTTCATTTTGAAGACTAAAATTGTTTTGTAACATGTCATCCTTAGTTGGTTTCATTTTCACCGTCCCCAATCTCTTATAGCACTCGAATATATAATGGGGATGATGATCATGAACAACAACAACAAACCTATTTCATAACTGATCTTTTGTTTGATCACATTTTGCACATAATTAAAAACAAAATGGGCAACTGCTTAGGATATACAAGAAATGGTGTCAAACACAGTCGTTGCGTACAACCTCAAACTCAAACTTCAGGTAATTCATATAGATTTCACATATATACAATTTTATCAATCCATTTCCATGATCACTTTTGTTTTTGGTTACATTTATTTTGCTATTACTATACACTATGTTGATGCAAACTTATTGATTAAATTGCAATGAAATGAACTTGTTTTCATATGTTTGCAATTTTGATAAAGTGTTTGTAGAATAAATGCCTTAGAATGTGACATACTAAATGATGTAATATTATTGCGCGCATATTTATCCCATCAAGATGTAAGTATGTATAGTTATATGAACAAATACATAGCAGGTTGTATAAAATGTTAAAATATGTTACATTTCGGTGTAATTAACTATTTAACTGCAGTACATTGTACATATATGAGGCTTGTCTTAATGGTTTAACTGCGAAAAACTTGCGGGTGGTTTTAGGTTCTAATGAGAGTAATTTTGTTGTTAAGGTTTCTATTACACATGCATTATTATGGTTCCGCACTTCCGCGTTGCATTAGGACTATATTCTGATTTTGCTGTGAAATTTCATGCCGTTTGTAATCACATCTTCATTGGTCAATATGTGATCTAGCTGATCCGGATACTAAATTTGTCTCCATACGGAACAAGGTTTCTAACTATCAACAAACTATGTGAGCAATCTTCAATCATTAGGATATGACGTAGAGCGGCTTCTCATTGACTAATTAATCAACAGGTTTATCTAGGTAGACGACAATGAATATAAGATATTATGAGATCATCATGGTTTGCAATGATTATATATACGGCGCCTTCTAATACATTTAAGTTAATTTTACGTGCATTTGTAGTAATGTTTAAGAATGCATCATGATGGAATTAATTGAACAATATTGAGATGTGGTTCTATTATGAGAATTTCCACTTCTTTTGAACTTTTATGGGGTTAATATCAGGTAATTATACTTTAGGAGGGTCAAAGGAAGGTTCCAGAAGCAGTTCCGTTACCTATCCTTTACCTCCTCCACCACAACATAACTCTACATACGCTCAAAAGCTGCCAAGTCCAATTCCGGGACATGATGACGAGATGATATTCTCTCCACATTTAAAAGCCTTCACATTTAACGAGCTTACGTATGCGACTAGACATTTTTGTGATCGCTATCTTCTAGGAGAAGGTGGATTTGGCTATGTATACAAAGGATGGCTCAACAAGGAAACCCTAACACCAGTAGAATCCGGATCTGGAATGGCTGTTGCAGTCAAGAAACTTAAGCCCGAAGGTTTTCAAGGTCATAAGGAGTGGTTGGTGCGTTTTCTTATTCCTTAATACCAAGATTTTTTTATTTGATTACAGTAGTTCTTTTAACTATAACTGTATTTGCAGTCGGAAATTACTTATCTTGGTCAACTTGATCATCCAAATCTTGTAAATCTTATTGGTTTCTGCTCTGAAGGCGATAACAGATTGTTGGTATATGAATTCATGCCGCACGGAAGCTTGGAGAATCACCTTTTTAGAGGCGCGTCGAAGCTCTCTTCCTGATATCTTAAAATTTGTTTAGTTATATATATATGCATTTTTCATTTTACGAGTATCCATGTTGTGACCCACAATTAAATTTTCATTTGTCCATAAAACTAGTTATTTCTATATCAGGAGGTGCACAACCGCTTTCATGGGCCTTAAGACTTAAAGTGGCAGTGGAGGCTGCTCGAGGGCTCTCTTTCTTGCATGCTTCTGAACTAAAAATTATATACCGTGATTTTAAATGTTCTAACATCCTACTAGATATGGTATGTATTTTGTGATAACTCTCACATATTCATTGCTGTTATCATAGTCTTGTTTCATATGAACTCGTCCACATATTATATATGTTTGTAGGACTATAATGTGAAGCTCTCAGATTTTGGTTTAGCAAAAGCTGGTCCAACGGGTGACCTAACTCATGTGACGACTCAAGTGATGGGAACACAAGGATACACAGCCCCTGAATATATTGCTACAGGTTTGTTCATCTGCTCTTGATTTAACTGTTCATATTAATATAAAGGGATTAAGTAAATGGTTACAATTGTACTAGTTTTTAGTAGCAATCACTTAAAAAACGATATGAAGTAATGTCACGTATGTGAACAGGGAGACTCACAACAAAATGTGATGTGTTTAGCTTTGGAATAGTGTTGTTGGAACTCATCACAGGAAGGCGTGCCATTGACAAGAATAGGATTGTGGAAGAGCGAAAGTTACTTGAGTGGGTAAGGCCTCAGCTGAGCGATAGAAAGAGACTCTTCAGGATCATGGACTCTAAGTTAGAAGGGAAATACTCACGTAGAGGGGCATATATTGTCGCCAACCTTGCACTTCAATGTTTCCCATTCCCATAGCCAGTAATCGACTCCACATGAGTGAGGTGGTAATCCATCAAGAAAAAATCCCCTCTTCTAGCAGAACCGATAGCCTTAACAAAATGTCAAGTTCAAAGTCACAAACTGACACAAATGGTTCATCTCCGATTTCTCCAATGGCCATCACAAGGTTCACCATTGATGCCTGAAAGATAGGATTTAAGGTGTTGAATAGTGAGAGTTTTATATTTGATGAGAATAAACCAAGTTGACCCAAGTAATAAGCTCAACAGTATATACATATATAGCATCCTGATCATCATATCTAACTTCTTACTTACAGCATTTGGTAAGTAGTTTTCTGTCTTTATTTTATAAGTAGTCGACAGATTTTGGTGTAGCGTGCCACAAAAAGCTTCTGTGCTGGCATGAAGCCACAGCCTTGGGCACCATGCCAATATAATCTATTAGAACAAAAAGAAAGGTACAAAACAAAGACACTGCACCCTACCCCAAAAAAAATCTTAAGAAACAAAAAGAAAGTTGTTCATTTAACTATACAAATTACTTTAAAATAAATATACATATTATTCATTAAATTTCATCCACAACAATCATAAGCGAATTTTTGTTGGTTATTATAACCGTTTTTGGTGCCTTTCTTTGTTCAATAAAATTTGTTTGTCATTCTAGAAAAAAATCAAAAAGTTCTCTTAATTGATAACAAAATTATGTTACTATAATTGATCATTTTTGTAGTACATTACGTGAGATTTTAGGAGGTTTATGCGTTTGGGTAATTTATCTTTCTAAAATATAAGTTTTACAAGGAATATGTAGTAAAGTGCGATAACCATATGTAGTTCCGAAGGTTGTGGCGGCACGGCACGGTCTATAGCGTACCATAATGATCGTTGCAATTCTAAAATGGAGTAATAATTATTATTGGCATAATTATGTACTAATATTGATAATTTTTGCAGTACATTGCTATAAAAGAATAATTATCATACTTGTTAGTTAAATTAATAATCCGTATAGCTAAACAAATAATCTATGTAGTTACATGAAAAACTTATATAAGTGAAAAATAATCAATTTAGTTATTCTAAGAAAAGTAGTTATGTTGACAATGTAGGATAAAAGAAATGTTTAAAAAATGATAATACTAAAATGTTATAAAACAAGCAAAAGAACCCGCGCGTTGCGGCGGGGCTAATTTTTTCCCGAATAATTTGTTTTACGTTGCGGGGGGTTTTTTTTTGGCGATGCGTTATGGCGGGGCTAATTTTTAATATTTTCTTTTTTTGTATGATTCGGGGAAAAAAAATTCGTTGGGACGGGCTAATTTTTTCCTGAATATTTTCTTTTTTTGGGACGGTTTTGTAATTTTTTTTACGGGAATTTTTGTGTAAGAAAATAGTAAATAGTTAAAAGGTGAGGGTCCGTTTTCTATTTTTTTTTACTTTGGGCCAGATTTTAGGCTATTTTTGGGTTGTTTTTTTTTGGCTAATTTTTTTCCGGATATTTCCTTTCTTTGTATGATTCGGGAATTTTTTTTTTTTTTGCGTTGGGACGGGTTAATTTTTTCTCGAATATTTTCTTCTTTTGGGACGGTTCGATATCTTTTTTTTTTGCCGATGAATGTAAAAAAGTTGTGAACAATAAAAACTTTACATGTTTTTTTGTTAATTTTTTTACGGGATTTTTTGTGTAAGAAAATCGTAAATAGTTAAAAGTTGAGAGACCGTTTTGTATTATTTTTTTTTACTTTGGGTCAGATTTTGGGCCACATTTTATGTGAATTTTAGGCTAGTTTGTCGACAAATGTGTATATTAGTAATAATTTTTTTATATAGCTTATGTGTTGGGCCTCATGTTTAAAGTGTTGTTTTTTTTTTGCTATATGGGTTTTTTTTTAATATAATGGGTTGTATGCTTGTGACCATATCGATTATTTTAAAGTTATTAGGTATCGAAGATATTTCCGCGGATATTTTTTTTATCTGAATAAATCGGAACTTTTGTAATATTTTTTTTTCCTCCTACTTTGTGCAAACAAATTTAAAACAAAAACAAAAAAAAAACAATTTAAAAAAAAAAACCCAAAATCGGGCTGGCCCAAAATGGGAGCCCGTTACTGTAGCAAAGTGACCCACTGTCAAAATGACAGTGGATTTGTCACTGATTGTGTATATTTATAATGTGCCCGCGCGTTGAAACGGGTCTGACTTGTATTCGGCGGTTTTTTTTTATATTGCTTACTTGTATATTTCACGTTATTATACTCGTGCCATAAATGTGTCGTAAATAGTTAAAAGTTCAGGGTCCGTTTTGTAACATTTCAATTTTTTCTTATTTATGGGCCGGCGGAATTTTTTTTTTTTTTTTGGCCCAAGTTCGACCAGATATCAAAACTACGTCGTATTTTACCTCCTATAGGATATATAGTAAAATACTG
>BQNB010048894.1:0-32299 GCA_026074375.1 Tanacetum coccineum
ATATTTAAACTAATCTATGAACTCACCAACTTTAATGTTGACACTTTTAAGCATGTTTTTCTCAGGTGAATTAGATGCTTGGACTATTTGATGTGCATTGGAGTCTTTACATTCAAGCTTTTCATTGTGATGCAAATTATGGGACAAATGTATTATTAAATTCAGATTTTTATTGAATTAACAAATGTTATTATTCAAACGACACCTAGAGGTCGTTCTCTTGTATCTATTGCTGTGTATTACGAAGTAACACCCCATTTGGTATTCCGCTGCGTTGTATGTGATTTTTGGGGGTGTTACAGACACAATCTGGCTGTCACCATACACGAACCAAAACAGCCCTTTTGAAATCCATGTGTATACTTATTTATATAACTTGTTTTATATATTTTTCAATTTAGTAGATTTCCACAAGTCTCCCACATCTCTTTATATCATAAGTCATATATATAATAGTGTCCATATTTTATCCATGAGTCCATATTATCAAGTCCTTAATAATTCCTTTAAATCATAATTTATTATGTCACTTTTAATAACAAGTTTAAAAGTAAACCTTAATTTAACAAGTTTTGTACATAGACTTTTTATACATAAACCACTAGTGTACAAGACTTATATATCCATTTTAACATGATATTATCAACATCATAACTTATGTAAAAGTGTACAAATCCATAATCACAAGTAAAATCCTTTTTACATGTTCAAAAATGTCCTAATGGTGATTTTGCTATATAAAACTAAC
The DNA here is from genome assembly GCA_026074375.1 of Tanacetum coccineum. Lineage (NCBI taxonomy): Eukaryota > Viridiplantae > Streptophyta > Magnoliopsida > Asterales > Asteraceae > Tanacetum > Tanacetum coccineum. The sequence goes on from BQNB010048894.1 coordinate 749, forward strand.
ATATGCATAAAATTATAATTATGAAAAGATGAGAGCTTTTAGATAACCTTATAGTGATGTATGATGGTGGAAAACACAATCTAAACCCTTGTTTAGATTACAAACAAGCTTACACAACTTGAAAACCCTAGTTTTCCAAGAAAACCCTAAACTTGAAATCACTTGATTAAATCTTGCAAATGCTTAGCCAACCTTTCAAAACACCTTAGGTTATCATAGGAAGGATATGTGTATGCTTGTATGGTCTTAGAAAATCAAGCTATGGATTTGCTAAAAGTGGTGTTTGATGCCATGGCTATGTAGGAGCGAAAAGAGAGAGATAATTTGATTTTTGGTAAATGGAAATGTGTTGTGTCTTGCTATCACTTGTATGTATGTAATATATATGTAAAAGGGTAGTCAAAGGTAGTAAACAAAGACCAAGACTATGCAAGAGAGGGGGTTGGCTGGTCAAGGAACAAAGGGGAGGAAATTAGGGGTCTTTGGTCAAAATAACATGATCTAGTCGAAGCTTCAAGTGGTTAATTTGTGTGCTCCTTGTATCCCTAGACTCAATATACATGAAATTTATGGGGGGAGTATATGTTGTGTTTTGATATTTAACAAATATCTTGTATCATTTACAAGTTACAAGTTGTAGTTTTTAGTTATATAGGTATAACTTGAAATGTATAAGTCTTGTTTTATTTTTCTTATGTACAAAGTGACTAATAATATTAACTTGGCTAAAGTTTAACAAAACTTTAAGTGTTGAATGTAAAAATAAATATTTGTTGAAGCGTAGATTAATTATGGTGGTTCCGGGTATGCCTAAACGTATTTTATCGCGAAGCGTAATCACTTTATGCAACCAATAAAAATACAATGAACAAAGTTAATAATTATCCTCAAAATAATTACTTAACACTTGCTTGATGTAAACATTTAATTGTTTGATGTCCGTTTACATTGAACGATAATTTTTAGCTTACGCGATTTAACTTAACGATTACGATTTAAAAGCAAACGCGTACAATATTAAAAATAAATAGTGAATTTATTGACGGCGTCAATGACCCTAAAACACGGGGTGTTATAGTCTCCTCCCGTTAAGTGAGCCTTGTCCTCAAGGCTTAAGACGCGGCACTTGATGACGCTTTTTACATAGAACACACAATTTAACGAACTCTTCACAACACATTTACTTTTATCTTACTTCACACACTCACTTTCTATTTTTTAGAAAGGAGAGTCCAACCTATAAAACCCTATATTAACCAAACTCATTTCCTTCTCATAGGTCATACTTCCTATATCAATTCAACGCTTAGACATCCACATATTAACCGCGCAACACTCTCATAAATACCACTCATTTCCATTATCACTGGTAACTGAATACAAAAAGGAAATTCTATCATAAACCATCCCACTCTACTCACAAATGCGAGATGAAAACACTCTATCAAGGCGTCTCAAATTGACACATCTAACACACAAATAGAGCCACATAAAGCACAAAATAAGTACACACACAAATACTTAGCCATTTCCTATGATATGATCAACCTGCTCAAATCACGGGTGTCATAGTATCCCCTCCTTTAGGAAATCTCATCCCGAGATTTAACTAGCCGATTCATCTGCACGATCAACAAACAATTGAGGATATTTAGACTTCATATAACATTCGCGCTCCAAGTAAAACTCGGGTTCAACGCTTACGCAATTCCAACGAACGTTCCAAAGCGATAACCTACTTACTTGTCTCTTAACAAACTCTTACCAACTTTTACGTCCCCATAATCTCTAACAGGCTTCCCTAACAAAACAAGAGTATTATCCTGACAACTCTTAATCTCGTCCAATGGCACATGCAAACTAGCATCCGCCAAACACCTCTTTAGGTTGGAGACAAGAAACGTGTCCATGTACTTACCACTCAAATTCATCAGGCAATCTAACCGATAACAGCTGCAGAACCTGATTCTTTCAAGAATTCAAATGGTCCCTACATAACTCGGGTGCTAACTCAAACCCTTCTTGTGCGAAAACAATCTAGGCGCATCAAAACATCACCATTTTACAAGACACATCTTTCGCACGCAAACTCTAACGGCTACGCCCTTAATCAAACATAGCTCTTCTTGACAATACTCTTTCATCGTGCTTGTCCAAGGAGTTTTACCTTTCACCAACACTATCAGTTATCAAACTCGTACACTGATCTAACTCAACTCAAGTCCAGTCCAAACTACTACTCGCCAATCTCTGCCCATAAAAACAGGCGACCTACATCTCCATTCATACAAGTCAAACGGACACATCCGAATGCTCAATTCATAAACTACCACCAAAATTGATAACACATGCCCTATATATCTTCCCAAACTCGTAATCAAGCACACTCCCACTTTGTCATCCACTTGAGGTGATGCTAAGCAGTACTCAAAGTCTCAATACGCATCTCTAATTCTCTAACACTTTTTAGTGTCACCCAGCATAGGGGTAACTCGTCCACCTCAATCGAGATAATTGTCGACTACTATAGAATTTCATCACACTTGCTATTATCTCATCCAATATACAATCCTGCCAACTACACATCTTGAAATTTTCTTCTGTTAGTAGAGCTAGAAAATCTAGAGCCTTGTCAGTCTATCACCATCACCACAAATCACATCATACGATCAATTTAACCTTGGATATTTAAGTAATAAAATTCATGGTGACTCTATCTCATGTTCACTCCAAGTAACTCAAGGCTGGTGTAGCAAGCGCAATAGTCTTTGAATTGCAAAGCATTCACCTCCTTAAACAATCCGAAATTGCTAACAAAGATAGCAAAAATCCTTCTCTATTCATGGCCACCAATACAGTCTCCAAGGTTTAGTACGTCTAGCCTCTTCCGGAGGTACCAACTACCTTGATGCAAGGGCCTCATCCATTCAACGTCCCTACCAATGAACCTAAATATGATCCATAAAATATAAACTACGCGTCTTCGATCGCTTCCATCTGTTGATCTAACCATGTAGCCTATTCCTCTGCGAGGGCATTCCTCTTGCCTTGCACGCCTCACGTTGGGCTGCCATATCATTCCTCTTACTCCCATATTGAATGGTCAAAGCCATCCTCCGAACACATCAGGTATCACTCTTCTTCCTGCTTAACACCCGATCAGTCACACACAGTTGCCTTAAACTCTCGAACACGGTAAGCGAAATTTACGTCTCAACCTTCACTATATCAATTAAATCCATAAGTACTAACTACCCATCATCTGCCATCTGTTCCATTTGTTGAGGTCCAGGTCACGGGCAGCATTTCTGCAGAGCAAGGCGTATTCTCTACTTGGAACGTCTCACTTGAAGATAAGCCATTATCTTGTCCTTCACACTTGAACTGGATAGTCATAGGAACATTTGAGCTCTTACTCGTCTTATTTTCACTTGCATCACCTTTCTACTCAAGACAACGCGTCCACCACTGCATTCGGTTTATCGAAGGCGTCAAAAAATCATCTCACACACTCCAGCTCCGGACAGCACTCTTTTTCGTTTATCATAACCCACCAATAACTTCTGATTCCTCCTCAGTTAGGGAAGTAATGGGTTTTAACAATCTTAGAAAAGTATGTAATGAAACGTAGTAGTAACCTGCAAATCTTAAGAAATAATCAAAGTCTCGGATCAGGTGTCGTAGGTAATTCCATCAATTCTTCAACTGCTTTACTCACGAGTAAAACTTACACTACAACACATTCTTCCCTCACACAGTACATTCACCAGACACTAAAATCTCAAACTAAACTCCCCGTGCTATCTCTTCTTAACAAACGACACTGGTGCTCCTCACAGAAAATAACTAGGTCGTATGAAACCTTCGTCTTGCAACTCTTGAAGTTGTTCAGAAAATTCTTGCATTTCTAAGTGCTAGATGATATGGAGACTTCGCAACTGACGTCGCTCTATGAACCAAATCTATGCGGAACTCAACCTGTCGTTGTGGTGGTAATCCCGACAAATCTTCTGGGAACACATCAACAAAATCCCTCACAATAGAAATATCACCTACTTTCAGTTCATATACCTTCGCGTTCATTAAAGCTTTAGCGGCTCCTAAAGTACGTTCCCCTTGAACCCTAAGTATTCCCTACTAACCTTGCCAAAGGTATTTCAAAACCACCTTCTCATGGCATACTATCACGACAAACGTCCTCTTGGACAACCAGGTCCATTCCCACAATCACATAAAGCTTCCACGATTCATCGATATCACAAACTCCAAGAGGGTTACAATCAAGCTAAAGGGAAATACAAACGAATATCGAGTCAAAGTCTAGAATGCATAATAGGAGAATTCCAGGAACTGTACTAAACTCTTCCATAAAACCTTTATGGGATAACCTCCAAAAAGTAAACTAATTTACTCAAAACGGTACAAAAAAAATAGATAGTAAAACTTTCCACCAACTAACTAACTAAAACTTTAACACGATGAACCACATAAAGCAAGTAGACGTGTCTAATGACATAAGAATCCTCTGAAAAAAAAACGTATTAACTGCCTCGAGTGAAAACGCAACTGACGAAAACTCAAACCAACAAGCGTAACCACGACAAATGAAACAACATAGAAAAAAAATCAATACTAAAACACGGAACACATCTGATACCAATTATCTACTTTACTCGAAAGACCAAATTAAATAATGTTTTTATAAAAACTCGATTTAAATTAAGAAAATCACTTTAAGATAAAAATAATTTAAATAATAAGAATATTGGTCTGAGTGGGGGGGGGGGGGGGGGGGTGCGGAGGGGGGGGGGGGGAGGGGGGGGGGGTGTGGGGCGGGCTCTTGGAAAAAATTCCATTCTGGTTGTCATAAAAATCTAAGAATGGTTATATCTAATGGTGTAATCGTACCTTTTACCACTGATGAATCACTTTAAACCTCTTTTTATAATAAAATAACATTTAACTTTAAACACCACTTAACCAATTTTCATATCCTATTATACAACACACCATTTAAACATATGTCTATTTACAAGAATCATTTTAAAACACAGTTTTTTCTCCAAACAACTAACACAATACTTTAAAAAAAGACCTTTTATACATAACCTTCAATTATCGAAATATATGTTGCTCAAAAGAACAAAAGACACCATAAGACCAAAAAATGGATCGTAAAAACACAGTACAGACTCAACACACTTCTATTGTTTGAAAACGAAAAGATGAAATACCAGGAACCATATCTCAAAATAAAATCAAACGAACACGTACAAGAAAACTCTTGCAAAATGTTACGCACCCAAAGAAATGTAAGACTTATATCCACAATACTGGATCAACATAGCAAATCTAAAAACATCAATACAAACACCACGTCGCCAAATCATGGCGCAAAAACAAGAGATAACACAACAATGGTGTAATGAGTCATCACTAATATAGTTATACAATTCATGGCTTAAAAGAAAACGTTTATACTCATCACTCTCAATCAATGCAACGAAGAACTAACAAAACGGCCTATATCTAAAAAACTAAGATTCCGAAAAACCAATTTACAATCGAGACGTCAAATAGAAAATCAGAGTATCCTTACTAACTAAGCGTACGATGAAGGACTCTAATCTACAACTCAAGGCCTCTGGAAACAAACAAACCAAGCACACATAAACTGGAAACCTTTCTTACTAAAGTCAGCAATACTAGAGTTATCCGCAATTACTATGATAGAAGAGAAACATTCACTATCTATACGACTCACACTTACATATCCTTCAATTAGTAAGAGAAAAAATTCTCTACACCGAACCACCAATCCTTAATCACAGAATACACATATCAATAAAAAAAAATTACACTGAACCATCTTACAACCAGAACATAAATAAATGCAATCATGGTCAACAAGGTCTACGTGTGCGATCATCCACAATAATTTATATTGGCCACACCTATAATTATATAGTGCCACATCCTCATCACACCTGGTACTACTTCCAAATTACCCAAATCAGTCATAATTCACAAGATAAGCACATAGAACCACATTGCACATCTTAAACCCTCCAACTTAAACACAAAAAAGATGCGTCCATCAAATAACTAACTACTTATATCAAAATAAAATCGAAACCGACAATAACAAAAACAAAAGTCTCCAGCAACTAGACAAATACAAAATACAGAATACATATATCCTCAAAAGCATATCTCAATAACAACATTACGACGCGTCTAAAGGAGCGGGAATAAATAGCTAAATATGCTAGGGCCTCGCTATGGGTTTTGAACTTTGTGCATTCGCAAGAAATTCAAAGCTCAAACCATAGAGTAAAATAAAACACTCTTAAACTCCCAGAAGCAAAAACCACCTTAACGACCATATGTTTAGGATTGCACCCGAGTTGTTTATTGCAACTAACTGAGGTAGAGTGTAATATGTTTATTGGAGAATAGGTGTGTTTTTGACTAACATACAATATCTCCCCACCACCGGAACTCCATAACTCTACCGATTTGATAAATTAGAACCGATTGCACCGACCGAATGACTCACATGATAAAAACAAGTAGACAAACCCAACTCCGCGGTCAGTCTTACTATACGCGCATTTCCCGACAAACGAACCACTATCTATAGTACTGTAGTAATTACTGACGAACTTTGATTATTTGAAACCACTTTAGCGCTCCTATCACCTCCGGTTTCACAAGAGGCTCCTCTTATGGATCCTTATAACCTTAAGGTCCAGTTTGATAAACTGTGACTTCCCCAATCGCGACTTCTATACGTGGGGGAAAACATATGCTTAAAATACTAAGAAAGTCATATGTAATTACATAACAGATAATTGTAGGCAAAATTAACTAAAATGACAACTTAGCCAAAATTCGAGCATATATCCTAAGCAAAAACAATGGATAGAAGCAGAGCAGGTATAGCATAAACACTTCAAAGCCACTAAATGCATCTACATTAAGCATCACCTAGTTATAGTCTAGGCCATAACCAACCTACTTCTCTATAACCAAAGCTTAGTATACCAAAGTCTGCCACATAAAGGCCCCTCCCCACTCTAAACACCAAAGGGGTACTTAGTAATTACCTTTGTTGAATAAACTCTGAGCAGACAAACAAACGGTAACACCTGGTCGAGTTGTGGGTATGTGCCGCGGTACACCTCAACATCAGAGAACCGCCACGCTGGATTCGTGGACATAAACAATTAACCGATGAAACCCACATTGTAAATACGCGTCGAGACTAAAAACTCCAAAAAAACACCTCTGGTTTACAACTCTAAGAGAAGCTCCAAACATATACCACTGTAAAAGAACACTGAACTCATCCCGTGTTAAAACTTAAGAACTTATCAAAAACAACCTTGAGAATTAAAAGAAAACTTACCTTAAATCTAACAAGTAGGTGAAGACTAGAAAGGGTTAAAAAACTCGATAAACCACTAACAGTACCACCAAAGAAAACCAAGAACAAACCCCTGACAAGCATAAGAACTCAAAACTAAGCTAAGGAAACAAAATAAACCCAATTTTAACACCGGATCAAACTAACTAAACAGGAATTATACAACAACATTGGATCACTCTCTCCGAAAACCGTGGAGAACACAAACTCGGTAATCCCAGGAGAGGAATACTTAACAACACCAAGTTTACCTCATAACAATTGACGAACACTCTATAGAACGCATCATTAGAAATTGCACCAAAACAAACCTAGAAAAAGCCACCGGAACTACCGAACGACTAGACCATATGCATAGATAGACGAAAACTAGGTCCTTGAGACCGACTAAATCCAGAGGATGACACGAAAAAGAGTGGAGAAACAGTGGGCCAAATGTAGACAGACCGGGAACGGATAGACCGCACGTATATAAAAACTACCCGACACGTGAACACCGTATTCCACTCTTTGGATAACGGCGTGACTACCGGGTCCATGTGCGGACAGGCGAGGCCTGATTACTATCAAGGGATAAACATAACACAACCACAATGGCGTCAAAACAGAATGAATTCTATATGAAACATAAAATAAGACTAGAAAGCAATAGACACTAACGTGCTATAACAATTCACATATAAAAACTACCCAAAATACCAAGTGCACGCTTTTATCACTGATGAAAACGAAAGTTCTCGCCAACATAAAGTACAATGCAACAATATACACAATAACTCCAAAACAATGCAAAATCAAGACAATAAAGCAATAAACTCCATAACCTCCTATGGGCTCTTCTGAGCCAGGCTTCTTATATTCTTATTCCATGGTAGCCTCACGCTGAAAATGATGCGTTAAACGTCAACATAAAGTTGGTGATAGTCTGGTTTTTAAGACAACATATTAATCCCTTTAAAAACTAATATATTGTGATAAAATAAAACATAGCAAAGCAGGACATACAAAACGAACTATGCATAACAAGCTAATCATTCAATCACACCTCAAACCATGTTGAGAACGGTCACACCTCAACATCCACAAACAAAGGGAACGGAACGTGTCCCACGAATCCACAACATGAGACACGATCGACACAGCGCTCACTATCAACATCCATAACAATGAGACGTCACCGCTCACTACGAACAATCCACACAAAGATACTTGTCACGCTCACTACGATCAATCCACCAAATGCCTTGAGACGTCATGCTAAGACAAATAAACAATAATACATATCCACATTAGCAGCGTACGCACATAACATATAACATAGTACACTCAATATGCCCATGCCTCATTAAAACCATTATCATAGTAACTAAAACATTATACTCATGAGCATCATTTTCACCCCAAGAAAACATAAGAAAAAGAGGCTATGAAACTCACCTGATGCCTTAGCAAATCCCAAATCCTTCTGGCACAAACTATTCAACAATAACAAACACAAGTGTTAAAAACGCTACTAAGCAAAAGACAAAGCACATGTAACAATCATATGATGGATGTCTAAGTTGTCTTTCTTATTTACCCCACATAGGTCACACACTCTCCACGACACATGTCCACCATTTACCAATTCATTTTTACACAATTTTTCAACATTGTTCCCAATAATTTACCAAAAACGCAAATTTTTAGTGTCACTTTTTACATTTTTCTAACATACCTACTCACCTTTTAAATTTTAACCAAAAATCACCGCGGTTCTTCAATATCCATGATTTTACTATCTCCCCTTTTTGTGATTTTTTCCACCTCATTTATTACTTCCCCTTCTTAAGTCCCAAATAAAATCAAAATGTTTAACTTACTCATTTTGGGATATGTAAGCGAAACACTAAAAAGTTTTGACCTAAAACCATACTTAAACTCCAAATTAGAAGCTCTCCTTTAGGGGATTTTTAATAGACATATAGAACTAAACTCCTGTAGGTTGGATAATCCTAATTCCAATTTTAAGTGTGGGTTTTACACCTCGAAATCTAACCTAAATCTGACCCGTATTTACTGCTTTGACAACCTTTCTTGAAACCAACATTTGTATGACTTTCCGACTTTAAAAAACTTTCGAGGCCGCGGATTTCTGGAAACTAGACTCTCTGACAGCTACAACATAGATACTGAAACTTGACAAAAGCTTACCAACATCAGAGATAACCGCCGAACAACACAGAACTAAATTCTTCCCTAAACTAAATCATGTTCTAAACGCGAGCTAACCCCTCTCTACTCGCATAAAACAAACCTAAACAAACCACACAAACATCATACGTACATAAATTAAAATCCTTCATAATCTATACTAGATTTAATCATACCCAAATTATCCACCATACTTTAATTATTAATTGATTAAAGATTAGTAATTAACAAAAGATTAATTAAAACATACCTAAACCTCGAATTCTCTTCACAAGAACAAACCCTAAAAAAATTTCTTCTTTTTCTTCTTGGAGGATCGGCCGAATACTTCAAAGGGGGGGGGGGGGGGGGGGGAGGGAGGAATTTCGTTTTTTTTTTTAAGGAATTTCGTTTTTAGGGTTCTTTTATCATATATATATTGTAAATAATTTCCTAATTAGAGTTTTAATAGGATTGGGCCTCTATTTTCCTTTTTTTCCTTTTCTTTCTTTTTTTCTCCTTTTTGGCCGAACTAAACACATACATTTATATTTTTTTATATATTTTTATTATTATTATTATTAATTATATCATTATTTACATTACTTTAATTTTCTACAAAAACCTATGTCAATTTGGTAAACCTTTTTACATAAACGCAATTTACTAACTTTCTAAAAATAACTTTTCATTTCACCAACTCACTTTCTATTTTTAGAAAGTCCACTAAAAACCCTTATATTTAACCAAACTCATTTCCTTCTCATAGGTCATACTTCCTATATCAATTCAACGCTTAGACATCCACATATTAACCGCGCAACACTCTCACAAATACCACTCATTTCCATTATCACTGTACGTGAATAAAAATGGAAATTCTCAACATAAACTTCATACTTGATCACAAATGAGATGAACACGCATCTCAAGTTGATCACTAACACACAAATAGAGCCACATAAAGCACAAAATAAGTACACACACAAATACTTAGCCATTTCCTATGATATGACCAACCTGCTCAAATCACGGGTGTCATAGTATCCCCTCCTTTAGGAAATCTCATCCCGAGATTTAACTAGCCGATTCATCTGCACGATCAACAAACAATTGAGGATATTTAGACTTCATATAACCTTCGCGCTCCCAAGTAAACTCGGGTCCACGCTTAGAATTCCAACGAACTTTCACAAGCGATATCCTACTACGTTTTAAACTCTTAACTTTACGGTCCATAATCTCTACAGGTTCCCTAACAAAACGAAGAGTTTTGTCAACCTTAATCTCGTCCAATGGCACATGAAAACTAGCATCCGCCAAACACCTCTTTAGGTTTGAGACATGAAACGTGTCATGTACTCCACTCAATTCATCAGGCAATCTTAACCGATAAGCTACAGAACCGATTCTTTCAAGAATTTCAAATGGTCCTACATATCTCGGTGCTAACTTACCCTTCTTTTCAAAACAAACTATGCGCTTCAAGACATCACCTTTACAAGACACGATCTATCGCCTCAAACTCTAACGGCTTACGCCCATAATCAACATAGCTCTTTTGACAGTCTCTCATCGCTTTAGGATTTTTCCTTTACCAACACTACCTTATCAATCGTTTCTGGTACTAACTCAAGTCCAGTCAAACTACTCTCCCAATCTCTGCCCATAAAACAGGCGACCTACATCTCCTTTCATACAAAGCTTCAAACGGAGCACACCGAATGCTCAATTAATAACTACCACCAAAATTGATAACACATGCCCTTATTATATCTTCCAAAGTCTGAATCATGCTTCCACTTTTGTCCATCCACTTGAGGATGCTAAGCAGTACTCAAATCCAATCGCATCTCTAACACTTTTTGTAGTGTCTGCCAAAAGCATGGGGTAAATCGTCCACCTCAATCTGAGTTAATTGTCACTAGAATTTCATTCCTTGCTATTATCTCATCAATATACATCCTTGCCAACTTCACATCTTGAAATTTTCTTGTATAGCTAGAAAATGAGCTAACTTGGTCAGTCTATCGACCATCACCCAAATCACATCATACTCACTTTAACCTTGGATATTTAGTAATAAAATTCATGGTGACTCTATCTCATTTTCACTCAAGTATCTCAGGCTGGTGTAGCAAGCCAAAAGTCTTTGACATTGCAGCCTTCACCTCTTAAACAAGTCCGAAATTTGCTAACATAGATAGTAGCAATATCCTTTTCTACACGTGGCTACCAATACATGTCTCCAAGGTTATAGTACGTCTTATCCGCTCCCGGATGTACCAAGTACCTTGATGCATGGGCCTCAACCATTACACTTCCTACCAATAGAACCCAAATTCGATCCATAAAGTACAAACTCTCGTCTCCTTTTCTTTCCATCTGTTGCTCTAAACCATGTAGCCTTTCTGCGAGTACGTTCTCTTGCTTGAACGCCTCACTTTGGGCTGCCAGTATCATTCCTCTTACTCGTCTTGATTTCACTCTCTCCTTTCTACTCAACGCATCACCCACTACATTCGCTTTATCGGGGTATCACACAAATCATTCTTCAAAGTCTGAAAAGCCTCTTCTTGTTCTACGCTCCACTCATACTTCTGATTCCTCTCAGTTAGGGAAGTAAGGGGGTTCAACAATCTAAAAAAAATTCGCGATGAACGTCGGTAGTAACCCGCCAATCCTAAGAATAATCATCCAATTCCTCACTGCCTCACTCTTACTCGGGTCCACGTGATTATGCGGATCATCCCCACAATTATGTGTCCCCTTTGTAATGAGTCTGCAGAAGCCACATCCCACGTTTTCTTCTCTTGCCAGTTAGCTCGTTAAGTCTTGTCCAAAGTTTGCAGATGGTGGGATCTTGATTACTCTCCAGTAAATTCCTATGATGATTGGCTCCTATGGCTTACCGACTCTCGTTTATCCAAGCTCAAGAAAGAGATTTTTGAAGGTGTTTGCTATGTGTCTTGGTGGCTTATCTGGAAATTCAGAAATTAGTGTCTTTTCGGAACTTCTCAACCTAGAAGGGATTCCATTTTTGATGATATTGTTTAACTTTCTTATTTATGGATTTCCAATCGTTGTAAATCCAAGATTGACTGGATCACTTGGATGAAAAACCCTAATTTTCTTTCCTTGTAATCTTCTAGCTTCTTGCTAGTTTTTTCTTAATATAATCCATCGTTAAAAAAAACGACCATGGTCTGTGCACAGATTCATGAGCAGCCGATAATAATACCTAATCTTTGATTAATAATCTAAAACAATATACTTTGAAGTTTAAATCTTATGCATTCAAAAGACTTTAGCTAAGCAAACCAAACACAACCTCTAAGCTGGCCTAGGAAATAAAAAATGAGCTAACTTAATATGCAAGCATTGACACACTTGCTGCTGCAAAAAGTCATATTGCTACCGCAGATAAAATACTAAAATTTTTATAATAGAAACTTAATATACATGTACGTACATACAAACATAAGCTAATGAACCAGAAAAATTATTAGATACCTTGATGAGAGGTCGCATTTCCCGTTTCTGTTTCTGATGATGTGTATAGATTGGTTTAGTCTCCTGCAACCCAGATCAAGTCTCCATTAACACGTAAAATGCATATTTTATGTCTTCCATCATAGTGTTATTAAATTAATTTAATAGTTAGTTGTAAGACGGTATAATATTGTGGTTTTCCCGTTCGTGCCGAATCGATCCATGTGACGTATGAGACGAGTGGTGCCGATACACATATTCCGTGCCCATAATTAATTATTGAATTAATACTAGTTTTTGTCTATGAAACTCGAGCAACTGCAATCTCTAGTAAAACGAATACATTAGATATTAGTTGTGATCAAACCTGAAACCGGAAGTGGTTGTGATTTTAATCTATAAGTTTTACACCTTTAAGTTTATTGTTTCTTGGTTTTAATCATTTTAATTTTATTAGTTTAAATTGTACTTATAATCAATCTCTCCAATCAAAGAATTTATTGTTTTCGTCTAATTATATATAAATTATAGTGTTAACCATAAGCTCCTCGTGGATACGATCCATTGCTTATCCTATTATAAAGTAGGTTAATTAAGGTTATTTTTGGTAGAGTCAACGATCTCGATCAAATTTTGGTACTGAAAAGAAAAAAAGTATTCAGACTTAGAAAATTGCTTGGTGGTAAAGTTTGCGACTAGCTCAAACTTAAATCCCTTTACAGCGGGTTGAGTAATATTCAACTCTCGTAAAATGGCATTCCCATCATTAGTGACCACAATTCCTACCAAACAAAAACAAAGAAACACATATTACAGCAATTTCAATCATCCTGTCGACACACAATTGCATCAAATATACAAAGGAAAGGTCCATAAGGTACTATAACGTAGTGGTGTCATTTAGAATTGTTAGGAAAGATAATGGTACCTGTATGAGCACTACATACGCGATTTCCATGTGAACTGCTTGGGCGTAGATCGACTGTGTTGTTCTTTTTTCAAAAGCGGCTAAGATATGTGGCAATCGAGCTTATTTTGAGCCAATAAGCCATGGCTGCAATCAAGGTTGCACATGCTACCTTTTCAAGTAGCGATTACCATCCAAATAAACTTCAATTCATCGTTACACTTCTAACGTAAGAATTGGAAACGTAATTGTATTGGAGGCTCGGATAGGCCAAGATTTAAAGACAGAAGATGCACCCGTCGTGGCTGTAAATGTAATAAGTTGCCATGCCAAACTGCGGATGATCTCAGCTTTTTCGAAGGCTTTCAAATTCATCATATCCTTTCACAATCGATATCGTCGCAAGTCTCATAAAATAGAAACCGAGCAAAAAAACACCATGTCTGCTAGCCTCGAAAGCTTGCACTGCCACGATGCATATAGACAACGCCAACTTTATCGAAGTCATTCAAGCTCACAACAGCTAATCACAATCGTTATCACTATGATTCGTATCACATAGGAACCGTTTGAGAAACTGTATGACAAATTAACATCTGTCATATTGTAAGTGGCAAAACACAGTTCAGTTTCCTTTTTTTATTCTGAGATGCGGATATCTAAGGAGTCACAAAAAGAGGATATATCCAGCATGGCTGTGAGATTATGAAGCTCGTCCCACCAAGATGAAAAAGAGAATATATCCCTCATTGCTAGGAGCTTAGGTAGCTCCTCAAGCCACAACATAGATAATCTCATTTTTGCTCAACTCCACCCAACCATGCGGCAATAGACCAGACACCCGTAAAAACTGTGATTTTGCAGCACAGAGAAACATCCCACATAACGACCCATAAAAATTGTTTCTGGGCTAGCACTAAATGCCCGATCATTATTAAGACGGTCGAAAACACACATGGCATTAACAACAGTGTTTTATACAGAAATGCAACACGCACCTACAACGTATAGCAACCACTGACTCGGGTCAAAAAGTGCGAACCGACCTGAACCCGGCGTTTAATGGGTTCCTGCTGTTCACCGACTTGTTCCGGCAGGTTGACCCAGTCCGACCTTTTTTTTACGCCCGGCCATATCCGGGTTAAATGCCCGATACATCTCTTTCTCTCTTTTAACAAAACACGTAACACTCTATGTGTCCCTCTCCTCCCACCGGTTGCATTTATTTAAATGTCGTCCGGGACGGACAATCTCAAGGATAAATCCGTTATGGCTGCAGAAGCAGTAAACTGTCCCGCCAAGGTACGAACAATCTCAAGGATAAATCCGTCATGGCTGCAAAGCTACGAACCTGCCCCGCCAAGCCTCTAGTTAAACCTATTCAAATTTATAACATCCTCGCAAAAACAATGGCCTCTTCACAAAAAGACCAAGAACAAAATATAGTAAGTGTATTATATAATCAATCCCATGTATCCAAGATTTGTCTTTCACATCATTAAACCAAACGTGATCTTAAAAAACAAATCCTCACAAAAACTAAAAAAGTTAACACCCAGCATGACTGGAAACCAATAGTTTGCCTCGCCAAAACACTGGCATCTACCACCAACCACCAAAACTAAAAACAATCCTAACCCCCCAAATTAATTTAGGTAAAACATATATGAAGAAATTTGTTAATGGAAAAAGAATGAAACAAAAGTTATACCGATGGAAAGGAAGGAGAAGTTATTGAGAGAAGATCTGGTAGATTCCACCGAAACCACATGCAAACGCAAACCATATATGCGAGATGAAAAACACCTAAAACCCATCAAAAACAAATCGATCACACTCGTCATTTTGACCCTTGGATACGCGTTCTTCCTTCATAATCGAAATCATCCACATGAGTTAAACACATATAGCATCCATATTTTTTTGGTGAGATGCAAAACACCCAAATCACATCAAAAACATAGATCTTAAATATGTATTTTAGAGAGAGAAAGAGAATATATCTGAGATGGATATGAAGTTTGGTGATAGTGGGATTCAAGAGAAAGGAGGAAGGAGAGGGTGAGGGACACGTATGATACACGTGTATGTGTCAAAGTTATACAGCTCCTGGGTTTTTTTAATTCTTTGGGTCGGGGTTTTTTTAATTGTTCGGGTCGGGGTTCCGGCGACCTTTTTGGCGGGTCGACCCATCAGGTTCTGGCAAGCATTTAATGGCAGCATTAAAGGCTGCTTGATGCCCTTTAATTAAATTTAAGATTAAGAATTAAGAATTAACACGTTTTCTTAGGAATGTCACATGATCTTTTGTTTAATGCTAGTATTATTATATTGTTAGAACCTGAAAGGAGGCTAATACTGCCACTTGAATTTCCTCTATATATACCTTCCGGTAAGTAACTAGCTTCACTCAACTTAGTACCAGCATACTTTTTGCTCCAAATTAGTACTACCATGGATATGGCTTCCTTCCCCAGTATGGAGTTCGAATCTGTCGTCTTTCCATCATCCTTCAAGCCTCCTAGTGCAACTAAAACTTTGGTCTACGCAGGCGTTGGTATTTCCACATTTACGTTCTCAAATTATACAAAACCATATATTATGTCTCCATATAGTTTTATCGTTCATGTTACAAAACCTTATATTTGAATGTAACGTCTATATCATATGCAAGGTGCGAGACGTGTCGAGGTACAAGGAAACATCATGCAGGTTGTTGTGTCCTCTGTGTACTTGGAGGAAAAAGTTGTTGAGTCACTTCTTGTGAATTGAAAAGGCAAAACCGATGTCGAGTTATTGGATTCCCTTTAATTTTTCAACGAAATCTATAATGGTAATCCTTCACTAATTTTGGAACTTTCTTCTATCGTGAAAGAGTTTACTGATTCGGTTCAAGTAACAGTTAACTATCATCAGTGAGTTAGAGATAATGCAACATCATTTTCTCAATATTTAGCACCTTTAAGTTATTTTTACACCCTATGTACAGGACCCTTCGAGAAATTAATTCATGTTACATTGTTCGTACCATCAATGGGTAAGTTTTTTACTAAAGTTGCGACTGAAAAGATTGTTAAGGTCTGGAAAGATAATGGAACCTATGATGATGTGAATGCTGCAACCATTGAAAAGTATCATAATGCTTTCAAGGATGAGAACTTATTGCCAGGAAACTCTGTTATGTACATAATTTTGTCTAATGGCTCAGTTGCGGTTAGTACATTTACATAATTAGAACTACATGTAGTCTTATGGAACTCTAAATAAATAACTCATCCGTGTTTGTTTAAATGTAGCTGAATGTTGTTAAAGATGGTATCATACCCGAAGCTCCACTCGCAGTATTAGAGAACACCAAAATGGGATCTACATTGATCAAAGCAATGCTTCAAAAGGATGAGGGAAGTATCCCAGAAGCGAGGGAAAGCGTCGCCTTAAGACTTTCGGGTTTTTTCAACTAAATGGGAGGTTAAAGGGTCTCCTGATCATATAATAACAATCCATTAAATGATCAGTTATTTATATTAATGTATGGCGTGCCAACTTTGTACTTTATTTGAAAAATAATGAATCTTTGTTTTACAATAAAGTATTTGAGGTACGACCCCCTGCATTGCATCTTGAACCCCGTCAAGATATCTTTAGTGACCGACCCATAAATATCCAATCTGTGGACAAAAAGGGTAAAAGGGTAAAAAGGTCAATCTAATATAGTATTACATTTCCCTTGGGTGGCACATCATTCGAAAAATCAGGTTAAAAAATTCCCCGTCTGATTAGGCCCGGGCTCGTTATTCAAATGCTAGACCAGTCCTAGTTCAGGTCGAGTATTGGTTCAAAGCCTCACCTGAAATCAGCCCCAGATTAGCCGTGCCTGTCCCTAAGCCCGGTTTATTTATAGATGGGTTAATTTGGTTTAGATTTAACCTTTAACGGGTCAAAACCATTAAGTAAAAAGTGTTAAAGTATAAAACTAACGTTAAAAATGTTATGTGGGTCAAACAAGTCAAAAGTCATCAGATCGGTTTTGGCACTTCAAGGTTACCATTTTTTACCAATATCCGAACCTGATTTCCCCATTTAGAACCTCTAGTATTTCAAGTCTTTTAATGAAAGTAAAAGTGTAACAACATTATGTACCTCTTTACCCCATTTGGTTTTCTCTTCATATCTGCAGCTAATGACATGAATAGCTTCTTTAATTAAAGAATTACTGTTAGTCCCTTCAGGAATACCACCAGTTTCCATCAAAGTCATACTTATAAAAAACCAGTAACCGTTTCTCAAAATTCTTTTGAGACATTAATGAACCCGCAAGGCCGCAAACCATTCTTTAATCTCTTCAAGATCATAAATGGGCCCCCAACGACTTTTTCAAGTACTTCTTTTTGCCTCTAAGTTTTCCTAACCCGACTAAAGCTTTGAACCCATTCTTTTCTGACTTTGACTTATCCTTTGACTTTTTCCTTGACTCGCCAAAACAGCCAGAACCATGAAGGCCCATCAATCACATATCATCTTGTGTCTTTTTTCTGAAACGGGAGGGTCGTATCCATATAATGCCTGTCGGTTAAACACAAATCCTGTCCCAAGGGGGATGGATTGACAGACTCAATAGTCTGTTATAGCCGTTGGTGCACGTGAGGTGCACGTGCATGGTTTTAAACCAAACACGTGAGGTGCACGTGTCTTTCTCACTAACAGCCATAACAGATTTTCAACTTGTTTCCCGCCCATTCCCTTAGTTGCTATAAATACTTTTGATTCTCATTTGTAAAGTAGCTTTTGTAAATGTAATCAGTTCCTCCTTACATTCTAAAATCTTGTAATCATTCCACTACAAGTAATACAATTCAGAGCAACTATTCGATCTTGATTCTCTTATGCGATAGATCCTGTTTTTGTTCTAAATCAACTTCGAAGTGATTCCTGGTTGATTGTCCTTTGATTGTGTTTTGGTACTTAACAATTGGTATCAGAGCTCTTTCTTGGGAGAGTTCTTGGTTTTCTGGCTAGTCAATTAGTTTTCCGGCGAGTCAGTTAGTTTTCCGGCAACATCACTTTCGTTACGGTGTCAATTAGTGCAAGAATCAGTCTATTACACTGGTAGTCTGATCAAGATTGTATGTTATCCGTCAGAAATACGACCAAGTGTCAAATATCCATCGCGATCACAAGAACATCCCATAAGTGGTTAAATTCTCTGTTCTTGAATTAATGATCAGTTTTGGTTGATTTGAGTTGGCCAAGAACGGTTAAAGGTTGTTAGATTTGTTATTCGAACGAAGGAAAGAGGATAACTGCTAACAACAACACACAATTTTCTTCACATAACATACAATCAACAAATCAAATGGCACCTGCTACAAGAACCATTACAAGTACTAGTAACAATGAAGATGGGGATGTTGGGGCGAGGTTAAGATCGGTGGAAGCATCTTTGGCTCAAGTAACAACAGCATTGCAAGAAATGAATCATATGTTGAATGGTAATGGTAGGTATCAGAATCAAAACCAGTTCACAAGGATGACAAAAGTAGATTTTCCAAAGTTTTCAGGAGATGATGTTAAGGGATGGATCTTTACATGTGATCAATTCTTCTCTATTGATGAAATTCCTGAGAATCAGAAGGTAAAATTGATCTCTGTTCATCTATTTGATACTGCTTTACTTTGGCATAGGCAATTCATTAGGCTTAATGGGGAAGCAGTGAGTTGGGATGTGTATAAGAAGGGTATTCTTAAAAGATTTGGTACTGAATTTAATGATCCAATTAGTGAAATAAGGAAAATCAAATATTAGTCTAGTGCTAAAGATTATCAAGATGCTTTTGATACCTTGTTGAGTAGGGTATGTTGGGAATTATATTTGAGTTGATAAGACAAAACATATGAAAGATGAAGGACTTAAAAGACAAAAGAGGAATTTTTCAAAAGATGGAAGATTTTGAAGATTCAAAAGATAAACTTAAATGATTAAAAGATTTATTAATATCTTTATTTGTTCTTATCCTTTGTAAACCTAATATCTCTATTATATAAAGAGATATAGGTCGTATTGTTTTAAGTGTGTCAAGATGTGAACATCAGGAAAAGTGTGTGTGTGTTCTAGGCGTCAAGTCTTATTGTAGACGCCTAGGGTTTGGTTGTTTTAGCCTTAAGGATCTTCGATTCCTTGTTATAGTTTAGATAACACGTTCTACCATTGATCAAGGTAGAATTGAGGCTTGTAGTAGTCATTGTAGAGAAGATAATGATGAAAAACCTTGTTGAATAATATTGTTCTTTGTTGATTTCCGCTATGCATATATTCTATGTTCATTGTTATTATCTTAGATAAAAGTTCTAACCAAACTGAGCTTACAATGATCTAAGAAGTTATTTGTTCTTATCCTTTGTAAACCTAATATCTTTATTATATAAAGAGATATTGGTCGTATTTTTTTAAGTGTGTCAAGATGTAAACATCAAGAAAAGTGTGTATGTGTTCTAGGCGTCAAGTCTTATTGTAGACGCCTAGGGTTTGGTTGTTTTAGCCTTAAGGATCTTTGATTCCTTGTTATAGTTTAGATAACACGTTCTACCATTGATCAAGGTAGAATTGAGGCTTGTAGTAGTCATTGTAGAGAAGATAATGATGAAAAACCTTATTGAATAACATTGTTCTTTGTTTATTTCCGCTATGCATATATTCTATGTTCATTGTTATTATCCTAGATAAAAGTTCTAATCAAACTGAGCTTACAACGATCTAAGGAGTTATTTGTTATTATCCTTTGTAAACCTAATATCTCTATTATATAAAGAGATATAGGTCGTATTGTTTTAAGTGTGTCAAGATGTGAACATCAGGAAAAGTGTGTGTGTGTGTTCTAGGCGTCAAGTCTTATTGTAGACGCCTAGGGTTTGGTTGTTTTAGCCTCAAGGATCTTTGATTCCTTGTTATAGTTTAGATAACACGTTCTACCATTGATCAAGGTAGAATTGAGGCTTGTAGTAGTCATTATAGAGAAGATAATGATGAAAAACCTTGTTGAATAACATTGTTCTTTGTTTATTTCCACTATGCATATATTCTATTTTCATTGTTATTATTCTAGATAAAAGTTCTAATCAAACTGAGCTTACAACGATCTAAGGAGTTATTTAGAACTCCACAGGGTAGATGTAAGTAAGGAACATGCTGTGAGTTTTTACCTTGGGGGTTTGCCTGCTGAGATTGAAATGGGAGTAAGGATGTTTAGGCCCACAACATTGGCAGATGCTTATCAATTGACAAACTATCAAGAAGCCACTTTGGAAACTATGAGGAAAAAGAACAAGGTAATGGTGAATTCTCAACAAGGTAGGGTTGGTGGAGGATGTAATAGCTATGGGAGTAATGTTAAACCATCTTTGTTGCCCTTACCATCATCAAACTCAAACTGGAGGAATAAGCCAAAGACCCCTATAGTTAATCCCATCAGAAAACAGATGACACAAAAGGAGTATCAGGAGAAGAGAGGTCAAAACTTATGTTTTTATTGTGATCAGAATTATACTCTAGGCCATAAGTGTAATGGGCAATTGTATTCTATAGTACTTTTGGCTGATGAAGAATTAGAAGGTGAAGAGGAATACATAGAAGAAGAAGGTTTAATGTCAGAAGAGGTGCCCACCAAGTTTCCCCATACTGCATTGAATAGAGCCCAAACTTTTCCAAACCATGAGAATTACTAGGAAAATTAGAAAGCATGAGGTGCATATATTGGTTGACTATGGTCCTACTCACAATTTCTTAGATGTGAATGTGGCTAAACAAGCTGGGTGTAAAACAAATAAAACTTACCCATTAGAAGTGGCAGTGGGTGAAGGAAGAAAATTGATTAGTAATGTTGTGTGTAAGAATTTTGAATGGCAACTTTAAGGGGAAACTTTTTACACAGATATGATGATTTTACCATTAGGGGGTTGTGAAATGGTCTTAGGCATCCAATGGTTGGCCACTCTTGGGGATATTAAATGTAACTTCAGCAAATTGAGAATGGAGTTTATGTACAAAGAAAAGAAAATGACATTAAGGGGTACTCCCAAAGCTAAAATCCAGTGACTCGAAGGGAAAAATCAGGATAAGGAGTTTGAAGGTACAACTAATGCTGAGTTGTTAATGTTTTGTGTCTATCTAAACACTGGAGTAAATTTGCTGAATATGGAAGGACAGACCAAAGAAAATGGAGTTGATCCTGAATTGTCTGTGGTAGTGGATACATTTGCAGATGTGTTTGAAGTGCCAAAAAAATTACCATCTAAAAGGTCACATGATCATAGAATCCCTTTACTTCCAAACACTCAACCTGTCAATATCAGACCCTATAGGCATCCACCTATGCATAAGGATGCTATAAAAGTTATGGTGAAGGAATTGTTAGATTCAGGAGTGATCAAACCAAGCAATGGTCCTTTTGCTTCCCTTATTGTCATGGTGAAAAAGAAGAATAATACTTGGAGAATGTGTGTAGATTACAGACAATTGAATAAGCACACAGTTAAAGACAAATTTCTTATTCCCATTATAAAAGAACTTATAGAGGAATTACATGGTGCTACAATCTTTTCTAAGTTGGATCTAAGGTCTGGATACCACCAAATCAGAATGCATAAGGAGGATATTCACAAGACAGCTTTCAAAACTCATCAAGGACACTATGAATTCTTAGTCATGCCTTTTGGATCGACCAATGCCCCTTCTACATTTCAAGCTCTAATGAATGAGGTATTCCAACCTTTCCTGAGAAAGTTTACTTTGGTCTTTTTTGATGACATACTAATATATAGTAAGAGCTTAGAGGATCATGTGCAACACTTATCAGCTGTTCTTGATACCATGAGACAGAATGAGTTATTTGCTAAGAAAAGTAAATGTGTGTTTGGCACTAATTAAGTAGAATATCTTGGGCATGTGATATCAGCTAATGGAGTAGCTACGGACCCTACTAAGATCAATGCTATGCAGGAATGGCCAATTCCTAGTAATGTCAAGCAACTAGGGGGATTTTTGGGCCTTACTGGGTAATATAGAAGGTTTATAATGAAATTTGCTTCAGTAAGTAGGCCTTTGACTCAGTTATTGAAGAATGGAGGATACAAGTGGTCTGATGAAGCCCAAGCAGCCTTTGAAACCCTTAAGAGTGCTATGCAAAAGGCACCAGTTTTAGCTCTGCCTGATTTTACAAATCCATTTGAAGTAGAAACAGATGCTTCGGGAGTAGGGATAGGAGTAGTACTTTAACAAAATGGCCACCCCATTGCTTACATGATCAAAACCTTATCTCCTAAACACCAAAGCCTATCCACCTATGAGAAAGAGTTCCTAGCAGTAGTGTTGGCATTAGACAAATAGAGAGGATACCTCTTGGATAGGCACTTTATTATTAAGACATATCACTTCAGTTTGAAGTATTTGTTGGACCAGAAGATTACAACTCCCACCCAAATGAAGTGGCTGCCTAAACTCTTGGGGTTTGATTATGAGGTGGTGTACAAAAAGGGAAGTGACAATAGGGGCAGCTGATGCACTCTCAAGAGTAAAAACTTCTGAATTATTCAGCATGGTTACTACACTGGTTTCCACTGACTTAGCAAAAAAGATTGAAGCTAGTTGGTTAGCAGATGAAAAGTTGCAGGCCATTAAAAACAAGCTACAAGATGGTCAAATAGCAAAAAAGCACTATGTTTGGTCTAACAACCAGTTGACAAGGAAAGGTAAAATTATAGTTGGCAATGACCCAGAATTAAGAAAGGAGTTGTTGCAGTACTTCCATGGAGGAGTAGTTGGGGGACACTCAGGAGTAAAGGTGACTACTCACAAGATTTACCTATCTCTCTATTGGAAAGGATTAAGAAAATAGGTCAAGCAGTTTGTAAGGGAGTGTTTGGTTTGTCAGAAATGTAAACCTGATTTAGCAACCTACCTTAGGTTGCTACAACCTCTACCTATTCCCCCACAACATTTGGACTAGTATATCCATGGATTTCATAGAAGGTTTACCCAAGTCACAAGGGAAAAATGTGATTTTGGTGGTGGTTGACAGATTAAGTAAATATGCTCATTTTATGACTTTGGCACATCCTTTCACTGCTCAGCAAGTTGCTCAAGCCTTTTTGGACAATGTGTACAAGCTACATGGCATGCCAGAGTCTATTGTATCTGATAGAGACAAGGTATTTCTGAGTAATTTTTGGTCTGAACTGTTCAAGTTACTTCAAGTGCAGTTGCTTAAGTTCACATCTTATCACCCTCAAACTGATGGGCAAACAAAAGTGGTAAATAGATGTTTGGAATGATATTTAAGGTGTATGACTGGTGAAAACCTAAAAGACTAGGCAAAGTGGTTATCTCTAGCTGAAGTATGGTATAACTCTAATTTTCACACCTCAATTCAGACAACACCTTTTGAGACTGTGTATGAAATACCTCCACCAATACGTGTTCCATATTTGGGAGGCTTAAGTAAGGTGGAAGCTGTAGACAGAACATTAAAAGATAGGGAGGAGTTTATTCAGACACTCAAGTTTCATTTGCTCAGAACTCATAATAGGATGAAACAACAAGCTAACAAAGGAAGGTCTGAGAGGTAGTTTGGCATAGGTGATTGGGTCTTACTAAAATTGCAGCCTCATAGGCAAGTCACTGTAAGAATGGGTAAACAACATAAGTTCTCTCCTAAGTACTATGGACCCTTCAAGGTTATATCAAGAGTGGGACAAGTGGCTTATCACCTGGAGTTAAATTCTCAGGCACAAATTCATAATGTTTTTCATGTATCACAGCTTAAAGGGTACAAGGGTGAATTACCAATAGGCCAACCAATTGATATTCCACTGTGTGATTCAGATGGCAAACTGGCAACTCAACCATTGAAAGTTTTGGATAGAAAAATGGTGAAAAAGAAGAATGATGTAGCAGTGTATGGGTTAATACAGTGGACTAATGGCAATGTGGATGATGCTACATGGTAACCTTTGGCTAAACTGAGCAAGGATTATCCAACTTTTGATCTGAATTCTTGAGGACAAGAATTCTTTAAGGGAGATGGATTGACAGACTCAATAGTCTGTTATAGCTGTTGGTGCACGTGCGTGGTTTTAAACCAAACACGTGAGGTGCACGTGTCTTTCTCACTAACAGCCATAACAGATTTTCAACTTGTTTTCCCACCCATTCCCTTAGTTGCTATAAATACTTTTTATTCTCATTTGTAAAGTAGCTTTTGTAAATGTAATCAATTCCTCCTTACATTCTAAAATCTTGTAATCATTCCACTACAAGTAATACAATTCAGAGCAACTATTCAATCTTGATTCTCTTATGCGATAGATCCTGTTTTTGTTCTAAATCAACTTCGAAGTGATTCCTGGTTGATTGTCCTTTGATTGTGTTTTGGTACTTAACAAATTAATGCTTATTTTCTTGAAATTAAGCACTCAGTTAAGTCAAAAGGTGTGCCTAACTATCGCTAGAGACTTGAGGAAGCGACATCTGACATTGATTGAACTCTTTCGGCTTATTGAAATTTTCAGCCGAACACTTTTGCAAGAGAAAAGAATAATGAAATCATTTCATGTCTCATTTTCATTAAACTTGTGTTGCAAAAGCAATTGACCAACTACTGGATCACACCAAAAATGAACAGAAGCTGAAAATGCCATACTATCTTAATATAGAATTTAAAAAAATGAAATAACAAGTAGTACCGTTTAATAATAACGAGGTTTGTAACCCGCGCTTCGCCGCGAAGCGCGGGTTTTTTTTTAAAATGATGGTAGTTTTTGTAATTTTAAGCATTGTGCAAGGGGTATTTCGTAATTAAAAAAAGTTGACGGGTCGGGTCAAAAGCACGATTCGAAAAAAAGGGTCGGACCGTGTCAACCCGCTGGAACCTGCCGATAGCAGCCGGGTCAGACTCGTGTCAACCGGCAACATTAAATGGCAAAGCATTAAATAAAATAAGAAAAAAAAGAAAGGGTCGGACCGGGTCAACCCGCCAAAACCGCTGTAAACAGCCGGGTCAACTGGCAGCATTAATGGCGTAGCATTAAAAATGGGGCACGTTTCCCAATTTCTGCTCTTTAATCATAAGCAAGTATTATATCAGCCCGCGCTCTGCTGCAGGACAATTGGTGGGCGTCGTTTTTTATAGCGGTGGTCGACATTTATTGAAACGTTAAAATCTGGTCTTATTTCTAATAAGCAAATGATTGAGAGAGCTTTGCTAGTTATTGAAAGAGTGCACAACAAATATCAATTATTGCAAGACATATTTACATGCAGGCAGCATATAAAAGCCTGATGTATTGTAATTGTCTTCAAACCGCACCTCTACAACGGAAATAGGTCCTGGTTCTCATTGGCATTTCAAGCTTTGTGACAGAAAGTCTCCCCTGCAAATACATTAACCAAGTCTGCACTTAACTTACCTTAATCAGTAAACCTTCGGTATTACATTTCCTTAGACTAAATTGTCTATCCAAATATTAAGATACGCATATAATAATAACCTATTTTGTTGCAACTGCTATAATATTGATCATTACAAATTAACATAACAAAATATTAAAAAAATATAATCTATAAACAATGAAGCATACCTCTTCTTTTCAATGCTTTAAGAACATCGAGCAACAAATTTTGCTTGCATTTTTTGCACGCAGAAGAAATGTACGCACCGTTGGCTAGCTCGATGGATATATTGAGATCCCCCCATCTTGTGAAGAGGTTCGACACAAATAAGCCAAATGGCTCTATTGTTGCACCTGTTTGCACAATCAACTTCAATTCAGTATTTACATAACGCAACTATATAATATGGATGACGTGTATTTATTTACCTGTTAGACACAAATAAGCCAAATGGCTCTATTGTTGCACCTGTTTGCACAATCAAACTCAATTCAGTATTTACATAACGCCAATATATAATATGGATGACGTGTATTTATTTACCTCTAAGACACAAATAAGCCAAATGGCTCTATTGTTGCACTTGTTTGCACAATCACTTTTGCCAAGCTTCCTCTGTGGGATTTACCACCTGAAGAATATCCCTGAGATCAATTGCTAATCAATTACGAAAATTAAAGGACACATGTATTCGGGCGAAACGGGTAAAAACTGAACTTTATGCATTACAACCCCCTAAATTGTTTTATCAAAGATTAATATAGTTTTTGTCATCTAATAAACACATTTAGACAAACTGACCTTTGAATTCAGTGATTCAAGAACCACGTCAGGAATCAGATCTGGGCAAAACTCATCCTGGACGAAACTATCAAGAATCCTCTATTAATTCTACACCAATAGTGTTGTTCGAAAAAAAAATTCTACACCAATAGTAAGACACACCTTCAAAATTTAGAAGACTTTTTTAGTGCGTGAGTATCTAAAAGCCTATTGTCAGTATAGTGGCTCTAAGAGAACAAATTTACCTATTTTCGGATTGTGTTGCTTAAAAGCATATCCTTTGTAAGCATCATGAGCTCACTCAGGGCATTAAATAGATGAAAAGAGATAGGTGAGCCAAGGAGATTGGTGAGCCAACAGACCAGTTTCCTATCTGCACTTGACCAAAAGAATGTCTATTAGTGCTTTCTAAAAATGACATTTTGACAACATCCTCAAGGAAAGATCTAATTTTCACAGCATATAAAGCTTATAGGGTGCTGCTTTCAATATCAGATGATACCATTGACTTTTATTGATGTTAAAAAAGAAACAATTGATGTA
Source organism: Tanacetum coccineum (assembly GCA_026074375.1). NCBI lineage: Eukaryota > Viridiplantae > Streptophyta > Magnoliopsida > Asterales > Asteraceae > Tanacetum > Tanacetum coccineum. Next base: position 28,514 of record BQNB010048894.1, read on the forward strand.
CGAATGCATCAAAGTAAAGAAAATTTACATGAGTTTTAATGATGGAAATAAATGTTAAGTTAGGATGAAAATTTACCCAGATGCTTTAGGCTCTGATTCAACTTTTACTCGTTGAGGTTTAAATCACGCCTTAAACTGAATAGCATTGAATCTCTTTCTTTTTCTGCCACTTGCGGGACGGTTGGTGGGCGTCATTAAGTTGATGTTAATGTCCTGCAAGATCATTTAAGAAAGGTTCATGTTGTAACTAAGGCAATATAAATGGAGTTAAAAACTTAAAAAATAACAGTAACATTATTTCCATTAATTGTCATGTGGTATGATCTAATGGTTTTGTTATATATTATATGGAAAATAGCTCAGGTAGCTATGGCTTCGAACGCAAGTTTGCAGGTTTGTTATCTAGGCTTATTAGCAAAATAGAAAAGAAAAATAAACTAAGGTTGTACATATACTTGCGGCCAGGCCACGGGTACTCTTACCTTTAACCATGCCATCCGGTGATCTTTTGATACTGGCGAACTCACTTGTAGTTGTCATCGAGCTTGCACGGTTTCCATGCCAACGTCTTGGTTATAAAGTTGATCACCTAATCGATGAAAACAGATATACATGTTAACCATAACCATTAACATGTTAAAAACAACCCAAATAATTTAAAATTTACTCTAATTTTTTATTTTTATGTGAATGACAACACACTTCCAAATTAGTTAAACAATTTGATTTCAACAACATTAGTTCAGTAAATAGACATAAGACATCACAAAAGAGTAATCTGATAATCGACTTTTATAAAGGAAAACGGATTTAATATAGCCATTTGATACTAACTACACAATAACATCAAGATTCTTGCAGAGGAGGATGATTATATTTGTTGCCACCATTTTTTTGAAGAGCTTGTTGCCACCATTTACTATAAATACGTACAACATCATGTTTTCCGCTCATGTACGTCATCGAGATCGTGAAAAACATTTACTTAGATTTCCCATAGTCTACAGCACTAAAAACAACTATTACTTTTCCACTATCGTCATGGTGACTCAAGACCTAGTTGACCCAAATGTCGTCACCCTTTAGCAATATTATAGAACCCAAAGTGATCATTTGAACAAAAATGAGTTGATTACTGACTCTTGACATAACAAAAGCATTAAATAAAAAAATCCAACATAAAATAAATTACCTTGGATTAGTATTCCCCTTGATCACTTTTCTGTCCATGTCTTCGCCACTTGAACCCATCATCTAACATGTCAACTTCACTTCTTGTTTGCACAACAATTTTTGGTTTAGAGACCACCTTTTGAGTTGCAGTGGAGCGGTCTACAGGCACAGTCACAGGCCCGGCCTCCGTATTCTTACATTCCGTGAACAAAACACGTCAGTCAATTAGCAACAGGCTAAATTAAAACATAGATATACTGATAAACATATAATACTATAATACTGCACAACCTATACTACACAGATTGCGTAGTCACAAATAACTAAAACTCTATGATTCAAGATCTTTTTATTTTGGAATGTAACTTGCATGAAATGGAGAATTCCAGCCCCATCGGAAAAAGTAATTCACTATTTTAGATAGAATTAGAATCTGTTTGCCAACTTGCCAAAAATAGCATTCATCAAGTGCAAGGGCTTTTTTTGTGCCTAAAAGGAATGGGAGCTTATAAATTCGTGCCTCCTCTATATTTGTACACGGCAATTTAATGGGATTTTACTTTATACTCTTACATCTTCTTAGCTCGATTTTCTTTTATCACCATTACGTTTCATAATTCCCTGTTAAGACACAATAGATACACAATTAAAATAACACATTTAATTCTCAAATATTCATAGATCAAAACTTATTACAAAGGATCTCCTACTTACCGTCCTAACTATTTTTATTTAGTTTCACTCTACTGCATATATCTGCTATATTTGCTACTCCTTGGTTCAAACCTAATCATCCAAGCAAAGATTTCATCACAATTTTGTTGTTTGTATTCTACCATATATTAAATAAATGTAAGTTAATGGGAGTTTGTATTATTAAGTAATGAATGTATTCTAAAGTTTCCATGTATATTGCTGCTGGCATAAACTCATTTATTTATGCATTTGATGCAGTATCGAAAATAACAAATGTATGAAAACTTACTTTTTTCTAGCGAGTTTCTTCTTGTTGCCATTCAGGTTGCTATTAAACAAAAGCTGATATTTCAATTTCGTTGTTTCTAGCAATGACGTCTTTTGAACTTCTCTCTATTGCAAGACTCCAACTTCGGGTTCCATTTGCTCAATCTCCTTCATTCACACCAGCAATAATACATAAGCAACCTCTAATTTAACCATATAAAGTGAAACAGCACGTTATTTTATGCAGGTAAAAACTAACCTGATTGTAGACCAAATGTACCCGTGCTTAACTACATACATATCCGGGTAAGTTGAAGGAATTTCAGCCAAGCTTGCATAGGCCTGAGAATCATTAATTGCAGTTTCAACAAATGAAAAAAACATTTTAGGAGCTAGTGCTTCAGAACCATCACTTCTGAAAGTGATATAATTCACCACTTCTCTTGTAGGAGAAACATTGCCTATGGAACATCCTTCTTGCAACTCAGGCAAGCGTTTAACATATATTTTTTTAAGTTACCATTTGACTTGTGAAAAATAAAACACAACACATATTGCAAGTTAAAGGGGTGTTTGGATTAGCTTATTTGTAACAACCTAAGGTGTTTCATGACTGCCGAAAAAAATTCTCCACAAATGCTAGTGTAATTTAGGATTGCTTATTTAGATGCTTATTAGCTGATTTCAGGTAGGTAACAACATTTAATAAAGGTTGGATAAAATTGCTTAGCTGTTTGGAAGATAATCCAAACATCTTTAAATCATGTCATATAAATAAGCCGTAAGCTCAATTAAGCAACCCCGTAAGCGCAAAAAGGTAATCTTACCAGCTTAACTACAAAAAATAACTAAAGTTTATAAAAACCCCCAAAATTAATTTTAAAAAAACGAAACTAACAAATACCCCTATTATTAAATGCTAATTTCAAAATTCAATTTTTTTTCATATGTATAAATCATAATAATTGCTAAACTTGAAAAAAATAAGATTGATTTTTGTACAAACATCATCGAAAAAAAGGCATATATGTACCTTTCTTTATGTTTCGGGATTTTGATTAGCCTGAATCTTCCACATCTTAACACCCTTAAAACTCATCAAAGAAAGGCATCACTCTTATTGAAGAATATGTTTAATCTGTTAATGCAGGCAACATATATAAAGATTACGCGTCTTGGTTGCGCCGTTTGATTTATCAATTTGTGTGAAAGGTGAGGAGGATAGAAACTGGAACATGTGGATATGTGTGTTGGATACAGAGAGGAGAAACACGTGTGTGAGATGTGTCATAATAACATTAACCCAGCAGGTATAGAGGTTTTAAATTTTTTCATACCACCCAAGTAAACCCGGGTCGGGCCGGAAGTGCATTTAATAAATGCATTGAAAGAATAATCTTACCTTTTAATATATATGTATAATCTGATAGCAACATGTAATCTTTCTGACGCATTTGAATATCAAACTGAACCCTAAAAATTTCAAAATTCTCAAGTAACTTGTGGCATGGTGCGAAATTGGGATGGTCGGTTTCTTTGTGTCTTTGCAGTCGTGGCTAGTGACTCAAACTTTGTGGATTAGTCGGACAAACGGATGGTTAAGAAAAAATTGGTGATGATTGGTGCATTAAACTTTTATGAATTGTCTGC
>BQNB010048895.1:2314-42315 GCA_026074375.1 Tanacetum coccineum
GAGCAAACGCGTAAAACCCTAAAAATAAATTGTGAATTACATAATGTCATACAATGACCTAAAACACGAGGTGTTATATCTTTGATAATAAGCTTAGTGATTAACTGTTCGAGGAAACAATAACTGGATCAGCACCGTATCTTCTCACACTTGAATAATTCTTCTCACATCTCTTCCCCATGGAAGCTTAAATAATGCATACTAAAATTAACAAGACATCTCTTCCCCTATGTGGTTGAAATAATGCACCTAAAAAAATGACTTGATGGTTTCGATACCTCGGAATCAGCAACACTTTGTACGCACATATACTTGAAATCTTGTGTGAAGAATAAATTAGCTCAAATCTATCCTGTGAGAATCGACTGCTGATCAGATCTCTACTCTTAAACTCTCTCTGACTCTCTTTTTACCAACCCCTTTGTAGGCTATTTGAAGTATCCACTAATAGAGTAAACCCGATATACCAAACTTGAAACTGAAGTAGAATTTCTCGTTCTTGTAACTTAAGCTTGCACTAATGTTGGAAGAACGGTGTAGAGAATTTGTGGTACAAATCAAATCTCTAAGTACTCTATACCCACCTGACAAAGTATGAGACTTTCATCACCTCTTGCGATTATCCACATCGTCTTCTTCATGTGACATTGAGTACTACAACGTAACTCCTTTAAGTGATAGTTATCTAGTTCTTCAACCATCCACCCCGACTGCTGGTAACTAGATAAACTAAGTCTTCATCTTAAATATTAAGCCCGAGCAAGTATCATTGAAAGTTATGCATCTAACCAACCCTGACTTCAAGATAAAATAACTACACGCCCTCGTAAAATCCAACTTCAATCTTAAATAAGTGATACCCAATCAACTCCGCAGTCACTTAGAAATTACATATCAAATTTTGCCATTAAAATTTAAGTTTTAATGATTCTTTATAAATATCGATCCCGGTCTAGTCAAATAATCTGGTCACTTTGACATTTCGAACCCAGAATATTAACCAATATTCATAGCAAATATCATAACACAAACAAAAAAATAATCAAAATTTGACATAAATAGCACTCCAATCAGTATGAGTCAAACTGGCCCAAATGAAATTAAGACAATGTGCCAGCCCAATACCAATTTCAAACAGCCCCATCTATTTTTGTGTTATACCTGGTCTAACAACAAAGCCTCTTCAGTTTAATAATCAAGCCAAATCAAAACTAGGGATGTACTCATATAAAAGAATGTGACAACCCTAATTTTTCTCATAGTTACTAACCCAAATCATTTGCACATCCGCCCCCTATCTCTCCTGTCTTCCAAACGCAACCAACAACTAAGCAATCACCCTTATCACTTCATAGTACTTACAAACACATAAGCCCATCTCATAGAAACTGAATCTACCATATCTCCCATATGAGACGTGGTCACATAAACTTACTGTCATCTCTTAGCAAAGGCCAACGAATCATTCAAGGCTTAACAAAGGAATGAAGTATTCAAGGCTCCAAGATCTTTATAAAAAGGTCTCGGGTAGGTTGTTTTTATGTTTATGTTAACCGAATTAAAAGAAGAATGAAACATAATTGTTCTTGATCTTTTCTTTTAATTTTTTAATATTAACAGAAGCATAGCTTCATATAAATCAATGTTGGGTTCAGTAAACTTGTAAATCTTTAAAGATATATGAACAAGTTTAAAATATGAGATCTTTTTTATTGTTTCATTTTGTTTCGAGTCATGTTTTGTTGTTTGTGGATGTTGAATGTGACGAAGGGATTAGGATTAGATGTGGATTTGTTGGTGTTGAAATGTGAAGGTAGTTGAGGGTTGCGACTCAGTCCATGACTCAGCTTCTTAAACCGCAGACTTTAAACCGCTAGTTCAGTCATTGCTGTTAATCCACAGGATTAAACTGCGCGTATTGAAAACCTGTTAAACTGCAAAATTAGCCTATTATTCCGTTGCCATAAACCACGACCTGTGGTTAAATCGCTTGCACTTTCATTTAAACCGCAGTCACACCTGTAAACCGCAGTTACTTTCTTTAAACTGCGATCTTGAAGAAGATAAACCACGGGGAAGGAGATTGTAAACTGTGGGTATGAACATTCAAATAAGCCCAAAAAATTTACTTTTTCAGATAATAAACCACGTAAATAAGCCATAGAACCGTGAGTTTACCCAAAATAATGTGTGTTTTGTAAAGGTTATTGTTTTTAACCATAAGATTGAAACAGACAACCCTTGAAACTGCTATAACATTGTTAAAAAAATGGCTCTTCAAATGGACAAAACAAACATACTCGATAATACCTTTAAAATAAAAGTGTTACACAATAGTTTTGACCATAACGGAATGTAAAACAAAATAGTTAACCTTTGATAATCACAACATACAATCATTGAAAACCGTGTACCATGACTTGTGATAAATTTGACAGATTCGAGACACACAAAACCATAAAAACACAAACTAACCCAAGATTAAACATGTTTAGCTCTTCATATAAAATGTTAAATCTAAAGAATCATTGATCCGGGGATCGGAGAGACTCAAACCATAAGATAGCCATCTTAAAGAGAGAAACTAGAGAGATAAAGTAAAAGATGTAAAATAAGATATGAAATGTAAAATGTTACAAGAGCCTCACCCCTCCATGGAAGTCACAGAGGGGCATTTATACCACCATACGTTACACAATTATATAATATTATCTATTTTAATCCCTGCGTATGGTGGTATGGTAAACTATGGTAATTCCGTAAATGTTGTCACATAAATGAAATCCTAATAAGCTGGAATGCTCACAAGACAAATGGCTAAGGAATTGAGTGCTGCTTCAGCTCATGAATGTCTATTTGTAGATTTTCTATTTGAAGAAGAGCCCAAAAAGCTCCATGAAGCACTTAAGCATCTTGTATGGGTTGATGCCATGCAAGAGGAACTAAATTAATTTGCAAAAAACAAAGTCTAAACACTTGTTCCTCTACCTTATGGAAAAACCATAATTGGCTCTTAGTGGATTTTTAAAAACCAAAAGGGTGAAACTAGAATTGTCATTATAAACAAAGCCAGACTTGTGGCTCAAGGCTACAGGTAAGAAAAAAGGAATAGATTATGATGAAAAATTTTCTCTATTTGCAAGACTTGAAGCTATCATAATCTTTCTTGCCTTTGCCACTTATATGAACTTCATAGTTTACCAAATGGATGTCAAAAGTGAAATCATAAATGGAAAACTGAAAGAAGAAGTTTATGTTTAACAACCTCTAAGTTTGAGAGTAGTGAATTTCCAAACCATGTTTGCAAACTGGAGAAAGCACTTTATGGACTTAAACAAGCTCCAAGAGCATGGTATGAAACTCTCTCAACCTTCCTTACTAAAAATAAGTCTGTAAGAGGAAAAATAGACAACACACTGTTTGTGTACAAATCCAAAAATGATGTTATACTTGTTTAAGTTTATGTTGATGATATCATTTTTGGGTCAACAAAAAAAAACCAATCCAAACAATTTGCCTAAGTTATGACCAAGAAATATGAGAATAGCATGATGGGTGAACTCACATATTTCCTTGGATTTCAAATTAAACAATCTGAAAGAGGAATTTCCATTAACTAATAAAAATTTGTCAGGGATCTACTAAAGAAATATGACATCAATGGTTCATCAGTGAAAACTCTAATGGTATCCCTTAATAATTTAGGACCTTATCTCAATGGCAAAGCTATAAATGAGACTCAATACAGAGGTATGATTGGATAATTAATGTACCTGACTGCAAGCACACCTGAAATTCAATTCTATATGCAAGATATCAAACAAATCCTAAGGAATCACACCTTATTGTTATTAAGAGAATTTTTAAGTACCTAAAAGGTACTCCTAGTCTTGGTCATTGGTATCCAAAATGTTTAGGTTTTTAACCTAAAAGGATACTCAAACTCTTTTCACTTGCTAAGAGAATTGCACATGATCCCCACTCAATATCAACTTGCTGATATCTTCACCAAGCTATTAGATGAACCAACTTTCAAAAGATTGATAGATGAACTAGGTATGCTGAACATTGATGGAACAAACTCTAAACCTTCAAATGATTTAACAGATGAAAACTGAATAGGTTCAGCACATGAGTCAAAACATAACAAACTGCTTTCACTCTTTCAGTTTAGTGTTATGTCCCTTGACCTTCAGTTCAGCATAACAAATCACCAAATCTAAACCTAGTTTAGCATTTTGAAAAACCAATCTAGGGTCAGTTTTCAAAAGAGGTATTTTCAAAAGATAATATATTTTTAACTAAGTAATTTCTTTTTAAAGAGGTTATTTATTTTTGTTAATAAATTATTAAAAAATAATATCCAAACGTCCATATGACCTCACCCACTCTATAACCTACTTTTACAGTGAGACGATGGCTTTTTACTATTCTAGGTGTTGGACACCGTTTTGATAACTTTCATTAAATGCTATGTTTTACACAAAGAAATCAAGCATAAATAGGCTCAAAATTCCCACATTTTCAATGGTAATGGGTATAAATATGCTAGCAAAGTTATCGATCCAGAGTCAGATTTGCTTAAGTGATCAACGAAACGATTCTTCTTCTAAAATTTAAGTTTTATACATTTTTATTACTAATATTACTACATATAATTGTAATTAATTTTTTATTTTTATTTTTGAAAACACAGATATTATATTTTTTGATATTTTAGTTTTCCTATTTATCTTCCCCCTCCCCCATACTTAATATGAGCATTGTCACTAATGCGAGAAATAATATAAATAAAAGATAAATTGAAAAAGTAAATGTAGGATAATACTTCCCTTATTATACGAGCGCAACGAATTCACCAAAACTTTGCACGAAGCTATGTGATGAATTCGTATGCTTTATCACATATTTCTTTTTCTACCTGCAATAATTAGTTACAAACAAACAATATAATACACACATAATAATACTAATAATAATGATAGTAGTAGTACGAGAAAATTAAGTTTTGTTTAGATGCAAACATAGACATATTACACACCGATAATAATAATAATATATTATTTTTTTAGAAATTGTTCATAACCATGACCCGACAGATGGTCACCAAGCTCCAACTCGTTTCATCTTGACACTACTCCTACTGCTGCTCATCATACCCTAGTGGTGCATAAGGTCCAATCAATGGAACTCCATAGTGTCCAACCATGTACTCAAAAACTCCATCGTACCTATCAGAATGGAACAACTTCCTACGAGACATCCTCTCAAGCTCACCCTGGCATATCTCCATACGACCCATCATGTCATATAAATCCTGCATAGTCGGGCGCGAGGGTCTAGGCATAGCAACTCTCGAAACACAAGGTGTTAGGTCCTTAGCAACCAACCTCCCATTAGGGCCGATCAACTCCCTAAGAGTGGTAGCATCCAAAGACCTATAGTAAATTGGAGCACTTAGTCCGTCTAACACCTCATCAGTCAGTAAATTCATCTTCTTTGCCATCCTTGTCACAAACTATCCACACATGATCATACTCTCTTTTTGAGTATCGACACATTTTCTCTTCAACCACTTCGCAATCAACCAAGCAACATTAGTATACCCGTTCTGGTGTTTAGCCTCAAACATGCTCATCAACCACAGCTCGTTTCTTTGAATCTTATCATACCTAGTCATCCTCTGACACAAACCATAAGTAATCATTTTATGTAGAACCCTAAGAACAGGACTCCTAATGGTCTGAGTAGAACTCCTAGACAAATGTAGCTCATCTTCATTACTAATACTCAACCAATAATCTGTAGCATTAAAGTGCTCATCACTTCTCAAGCCTCCTTGAAAATATACCTTAAATTCTTCCTCACAGATCTTAACACTATGGTATAAACCCAAACGGCGAGCAAACTCCAACAAGCTTAATGAGTGTCCACGACCTCCTAGTCTAAACTTAATTAATTTCTTTGAAATCAACTCCTCATCCGTTACCTCTTCATCAAACTCGTAAGTAGAATAAAACTCATGGCACAACTCTGTATAGATAGGTTCATTAATATCAAATACACGTCTTCAAGCTTCAGAAATGAATATCTCTTCTTGTCCTCCCATCTCAACTATCTTAATATCTAGCATCTCCTCAATAGCTTTGGCACAACCCAAGGTGTTCAAAACATTCCAATCCACGACACATGGTGAGTAAATTCGTTTAGTGATCAACCGAGCAAGGCTAGTGTTGTACTTACTCTTAACATTCCTATTACAAGTACCCTACAGCAAAAACTCATGGTGAACACGCCCTAGCATTGCTTCCTCCATTGTCTCAGTTACACGGGTTCTTTTAGAACGAGAAGAACCGGCTTCATCGTCATGTGTACCTGTGGTCTGCATTTAAAAATAACATAAACATATGTATATAATGCTATTAGATAACAATGATAGCAAACGGACACGCCTAGAAACGCTTTACAAACATATGGTTTGGTTTTCAGACAAAAAGTGTGGCGAACTTCATAAGAAGTGCGACATACTTTCTGGGTTTTCACTAAGTGCGCTGGTTTTAACAGCAAAATTGGCGTACTTCCTGGGTTTGGGATAACAATTTCAAATTTTTTTAGGAAAAACTAAATAAACATATATATTTTATAATTTTGAAATAGTGTTTATCATTACCTAATATCCCCAAAACTGGTCTTAACAATTCATAGAACCATTTTAATCTAAATTCATAATGATATCATCTTTAAACATAAGCAATATTCATACATTATATAGGTATAAAAATAGGGTATACATTTATCTTAACTAATTGTAACTGAATTTATATTTTATAAACCCTAAGCAAAAAAATTAACATAGATTAATTAAAACAATAATAACATAATATAGATATACATACCCTTGGCATTGTTTGATTTGATGGATTGGGTTTGGGAATTTCGAATTTCATCTAAAAACCGGCGGTTTTGAGAGTACTTTTGTGTTTTGTGTGTGTTAAATGAAATAAAGATGTAACTTATATTTGCTAAACCGCCCAGAAGTACGGCGTACTTCTAGTGTATTTTCCACACAGTACTGAATTTTTAGTATATAAACTACAATGAAAACAAAATATAACATCTAACCCATCATCACTAATATTCATTAATATACATTCATATAGGACTATATGTCCGATACATCAAAGACTTATCCTTCACAGATTTACATAGCTTTGATTACGTTTTATTCAAAAACGACTCAACATAACATAGAATAAAAATCACACGTAGGAGCACAAGGCACACTCATATTTATTCATCCTAAAAGTTTTTCAGTTTTAAAAATCAATTGGGTGACATTATGTCACTCAATTTGTAACTTTCTGATAATTTCCTATCGGCTGCCTTAGTCTCATAGCCTTGTTCGAAAATGTTTCCATAAGGGTCCATAACTCTTATTTTAGTAACTTTCCATCTCCGTTCTCCTTAGCAGTATTTCCTGAACGGTTAGGTACCCACTCGGCATTTTGTAGCGGGACGGGTAAAGCTCCAAGAAAAGCTATGACCTTTTTCCAAACATAAATCTTCTTAAATGGATTAAGAGCCTCTTGGAGGGCAAGAGCTCTATCCATTGGATCATCAGAACTTAAATATTTAGCACGATTTGGACCATAAATGGGTTTTCCCATATCATCTCTCTTTAAGCAATACTCCTCATCGTCATCACTATCACTTTCTGCGTGAACATTTTTCACTTTTTCCACATAGATTTTTTTATGAACGAGACCATCAAAGGTTGATGTTGTCCCTTTGATCGTGTTTATATAGCTCCACAAGTGTGCAAAAAGCTTCTTTTAACAATGAGAGGAACATCACGGTCCATGGGTACATCCAAGAGCATGAAAATAGCAAGTATGGTGGTAACCCCTACTTGGCAAAGTACATCGAGTAAACGGCCCATGGGATCCGTGTTTGAGTGGTCTAACATCCTAACTTTGTCACTTTTTGGATTCACTTGATCTCTTCCTAACAACTCATAAATACGATAAGGCATAATATTTATGTTCGATCCGGTAACAACCAAAGCATGATAATTGTATTTCCCCTCCAAACGAATTGGTAATACGAACATTAGAGGATCATTCTTCTCCTTAATAGCTTTGTTCCCTTTGATAAACTCTTCACCAACTATTTCTTCTTCAACTTCAAATTCTTCATCCAGTTTTAGCTTATCAAGTAAGACACTATCGAGCAACTTTTTATGTTGATCACTATATTTGAAGGTCTCGATAATTGGCCTCTTTTCATTTAGTATTAAGATTCTCTTATAAAGATCTTCTTCCATCTCCTCCCTAGAAAGTTCTTATTGAGTTCAAGGTCGGTTAATAGTAACTGAGGGCCCCTCACCATTATAACTCATTTTGTAGGTCTTAGAAGGGTTCTTTTTGTTTCTCGAGCTCTTTCCCATATTACAAACAAAAGGCGGGATGTCGGTTATGTTAAGTGGTGGTAGATCATCAACATCGATGCTAGCAAGTAAAGCATCTAACTCATCATCCGAATCATCATTAAAAGTAATAAGGTGAGGATAAATGGTAAGAATCCCACTTCTAAAGTCAACAACCCCCTTAGTAAGCCTAAGAAATAAATGTCCAAATATCACGCCTGATTCAATGTCATCTTCTTCCGGATTGATAATAAAGCTAACAAAGTATAGCTCTCCCTTCAAAGCAACAAGTACCTCACGGTAACAACTTTCTCACCATTCTTTTTCAACTCATATTGCAATCCAAGCTTAACCGCAAACTTGTTAGAGATCAAGTTCTTTTCGTATTCCTGATCCATGATACCATCATAAGCTTCTAAACCCCACGAAACATGGAGTAATGTACCGCTCATAAACCTCCTCGGTTTCCATTCTATAAAAAGTAAATGCTTTAACCTCCTTTTTCTTTCCACTATCCGCGGTATCTTAATATTCAGGTCCATCCTAGTTACCTTCACTTTCAATCTTGTCATTAAGCAAAATTCTGTGGTGCTCATCCATACACAAACGTCCCAAGCTAGTATGAGGGTTCATTCTTATCTTTAGACAACACAACATTGAAATAAAAATTAATGCGTTAATAAACAATATTTTACACTCAAGTAACATAAATAAACACTTAGAAATCAATAGACGAATCGGTTTTCTCATAATGAAAAAGATACACAGGTTTTGTAAACGTACAAGTACAAAAGTGCGACGCACTTCATAAGAAGTGCGGCGTACTTCCCCTGGATTTTTGAAAATTTTCACAAAAACCGGCGTACTTACTAATAAGTGCGCCATACTTTGTTTTATTTCAGTTATGATTTTTATAAAACTCTTAATTCTCATAATACAATCATTACAAATTTATTTTTATCATTAAACCTCATATGATTAGCATTAATAAACAGTTTTATAATAATAAATATCACAAAAACAATCATTAGGCAAATTTTATCTAAAATTTTTATTTTTGTGTTAATATGCTTCTTATAATGAGTAGGTATACTTATACATGTTATAAGCTCATAAATGCAGATAATAAGCATACTTAAATAGCACAAAATTGATTCAATAAGCATAGAGTACTTTTTATCACATCTAACATATTATTGGATTTTTGATTTCATTCTTTTCTTATAGTTATACATGCTAATACATTCATATAACAGTAAATAATAGATGCACATACCAAAAATACTAATAATTACCAGATTAAGCATAGCAAGTTTTAAGATAATTTTTTTTGATTTTTTCATTTTAATATACGAGTTGTACAAATGCATAAACCCAACAAGTAAAAGCACAAAGAAAATTATCCTCATGTTATCAGCAGTGAATTTAAACATTAGAAATGTTTTGTGGTGGTTTTGATTCAACACACACTTCATTGTTTGAAATTTTCCAGAATGTGCGACGTACTTCGAGTGAAGTGCGGCGTACTTCTGGGTTTTCCAGAAAAACTGGCGCACTATTTTATATGTTCGCCGTACTTTCTGCAATAGAAATGAATTTTTGGTTCAGTTTGCCAGAAAACTGTACGGTAGGTGATGTAATTTATGTAAAATTATAAAAAAAACTCAAAAAGAAACAAATTCCAATGCCTGGCAACGGTGCCAAAAACTTTGATGTGTTGTAAAAGCTTTAAATTTATAGACTAGTTTTACCGATTCAAACCAACACACGGGTAAAGTGTAACCCCCGTATATAATATAGATTTTTGGGTAAGACCAGGTCGTTCCACGGGATTGACGTTCTTAAGAGTTAACAAGTTTTTCACATAAATATCTCTAGATTTGTCACTAATCCAAAGATTGATTATTTAAGACACAATTTCCGATTTTACTATTTTTAAACACAAGTTGATTAAAACAATGTTTGTTTAAGCCGGGGATAAACATACACACAGATAGAAATGCGCACACTAGTTAAAGAATAAAAACGAGAATAAACGGTTAATCATTCAAGCGATTAACCCTTCGATATAAAAAGCAATCCTTTCGGCCTTTACTCCTTAATATATCAAATGCTTAAAGATTGATTCGCGGATGATGATAATAATAATAATAAACTCTCCTAATCAGGTTTGTTAGACATATGATTAGGCGTTAAAAATCTTTATATTTGGGTTGATAAGAGGTTTATTAATCAATTCTCACAAGATTAACACCGGTTTATTCATAGACAAATAACATGAAATCATATCAAATAGATAGAGCCTTTCGAACTTTTTCTATCACAAAGATATATCAAACTTTTTATCAATTATCCAAGTATTCCAACATCGAGTATATTATCATTATAATCATAAGCATACATATCATGACATAATTACATCATGAATCCTATTTAGCCCAAACAAACATCAAACGACTACTCCATAATCATAGTAACAAACACATAATGAACTCAAGTAATTCAGTAAGAATCATATTAAAAGGATAAACAAAATTATACCGAATTCCACAAGCAAATGATGATGTTTATAACATTTTTCCTAAATAAAAACTACAAATTACCCAAGTTACAATTCCAACTACCAAGAACTCTGTAACAACAACTTAATAACTCGAATTCTGACTTCAAAATCATTCTCCTGGGTGATATAACTAATGGAAATGGATGAACTAAAAGTTAGTTCATCCTCCCAACTACTTCTAGTAGTTCCTTCTTCTTTCTTTGATTATATGTATTGTGTGTGTAAACTCATGGTTGTGGCCTCAATTATAGGTTCCAAAGCAACTCATGAATGTGGGTAATAATTGCCAATGGCTAGTGAAAGGTCTCCACTCAATTCCATGAATTTAATGATTTTTCGTAACCACTTGTGTAAGTACGCCGCACTTCATAAGAAGTGCGCCGCACTTACCTTTGAAATAAATGTGTTTTCCCTCATTCATAAGTACACCGCACTTCATAAGAAGTGCGCCGCACTTTGGTGTAGATTTCTTTAATATATCTTCTAAGTCCTTCTTTAATGACCGTTAACATATCTAACGGACATCTCTTGCATTTTCAGTCCTCCTTGCGTATTTTAATCATGAAACAACTAATACACGAATAAGTACCTAAAGATATGACATTTAATATATTTATATATCTAAATAATGTATTTACGAGGGATATTTTATGTATAATTAGAGCGTTATCATATACCCTTGTCATTGTTAATGACTACTCAAGGTATACTTGGGTTACTTTTTGAAAAAGAAAAGTCATGCACCTGAAACCGTCATGTCATTCATTAAAAGAGTTAAAAATCAAAATGACATTTATGTCCAATAACTCAGAACTGACAATGGTACTGAATTCAGAAATAGCATTCTTGTCAACTTTTGTGATGAAAGAGGAATCTCTCAAAACTTCTCCTCTCCTTACACACCTGAACAAAATGGTGTTGCTGAAAGAAGAAATAGAACTCTCATAGAAGTTGTAAGAATAATGGTGATTGGATCTATCTTTTCAAAGCAATACTGGACTGAAGTTGTAACCACTGCATGTTACACTCAAAATAGGCCCATTGTTATTAAAAGGCATATCAAAACTCCTTATAAAATCTTTCGTGGGAAACTTCCAAATACTAGTTTCCTTCATGTCTTTGGATGTCCAATATACATCCATAATCATAAAGATTATTTACGGAAATTTGATGAAAAAGCCGATGATGGTTACTTTATTGGTTACTAACTTGTATCAAAAGCCTTCAGGGTCTTCAATACTAGAAGACAACAAATTAAAGAAACTTTCCACATCACCTCAGGTTTTTAAAACCTTTAGTTGAAGACATCACTGTTATTGAATCTGAACGATACCCAACTGATGAATATCTTCATCACTTTGAACCATCTCAAAGGTATCGAGTGGATAGTGATGATATTGAGTTCATATAACCATGTGATAGACCTAAACCAACTAACACTGAAGTTATTGCTTCCTTGGATCAAAATGATCAACTTGTTCAAGATGATGAAATCTTAAATGATGATCAAACTAAAAATTCAAATCATACCAATGATGAACTTATCAATGATAACCTCACAACACTACATGTCCCAACTGAATCTTCCACTATAACCCTATCCTTAGCCACTCCAGCTCCTCAAGACAAATGGTCTAGAGACAAACACATTGAGCTGGTTCACATTGTTGGTAATCCATGAGCTGGAATGCTAATAAGACAAATGGCTAAGGAAGTGAGTGCTGCTTCAGCTCATGAATGTCTATTTGTTGATTTTCTATTTAAAGAAGAGCCCAAAAAGGTCTCTGAAGTACTTAAGCATCTTGTATGGGTTGATGCCATGCAAGAGGAACTAAATTAATTTGCAAGAAACCAAGCCCGGATACTTTTTCCTCTACCTTGTGGAAAAATAATAATTGGCTCTAAGTGAATTTTCAGAAACCAAATGGATGAAACTAGAATTGTCATTAGAAACAAAGCCAGACTTATGGCTCAAGGCTACAGGCAAGAAGAAGGAATAGATTATGATGAAAACTTTGCTCTAGTTGCAAGACTTGAAGCTATCAGAATCTTTCTTGCCTTTGCCACTTACATGAACTTCACAGTTTACCAAATGGATGTCAAAAGTGCATTCATAAATGGAAAATTGAAAGAAGAAGTTTATGTTCAACAACCTCCAGGTTTTGAGAGTAGTGAATTTCCAAACCATGTTTGCAAACTGGACAAAGCCCTTTATGGACTTAAACAAGCTCCAAGAGCATGGTATGAAACTCTCTTAACCTTCCTCACTAAAAACAAGTTTGTAAGAGGAAAGATAGACAACACACTGTTTGTCTACAAATCCAAAACTAATGTTATACTTGTTTAAGTTTATGTTGATGATATCATTTTTGGGTCAACCAACAAAAAGCTATGTAAACAATTTGCCTAGGTTATAACCAAGAAATATGAGAAAAGAATGACAGGTGAACTTACATATTTCCTTGGATTTCAGATTAAACAATCTGAAAGAGGAATTTCCATTAACCAATAAAAATATATCAGGGATCTACTAAAGAAATATGACATCAATGGTTCATTGGTGAAAACTCCAATGGTACCCCTTAATAATTTAGGACGTGATCTTAATGGAAAAGCTGTAAATGAGACTCAATATAGAGGTATGATTGGATCACTAATGTACCTGACTGCAAGCAGACCTGATATTTAATTCTCAACTTGTCTCTGTGCAAGATATCAAACAAATCCTAAGGAATCACACCTTATTGTTGTTAAGAGAATTTTTAGGTACCTAAAAGGTACTCTTAGTCTTGGTCTTTGGTATCTAAAATGTTTAGGTTTTTGACCTATAAGGATACTCAGACTCTTTTTAGTTGTTAGGAGAACTGTACTCCATCCCCACTTAATATCAACTTGCTGATATCTTCACCAAGCCATTGGATGAAACAACTTTCAAAAGATTTATTGTTGAACTAGGTATGTTGAACATTGATAAAAAAACTTTGAACCTTCAAATGATTTAACAGATGAAAATTAAATAGGTTCAACATATGAGTCAAAACAGAACAAAACTGCTTTCACTCTTTCAGTTCAGTGTTATGTCCCTCTACCTTCAGTTCAGCATAACAAATTACCAAATCTGAACCTAGTTCAGCATTTTGAAAAACTCAATCAAGGATCAGTTTTCAAAAGAGATATTTTCAAAATATAATATATTTTTAACTAAGTAATTTCTTCTTAAAAAAGTTATTTCTTTTTGTTAATAAATTATTAAAAAAGAATATTCAAATGTCCATATGACCTCACCCACTCTCTAACCTACTTTTACAGTGAAACGATGACTTTTCACTATTCTAGGTGTTGGAAACTATTTTGATAACTTTCATTAAATGCTATGTTTTAGCCCACGTTCCAAGAAACCCTAAACCTTTGCATCAAAACTTTTTAACTTCCAAATGGCAGTTATAACGTTTTTAAAGTTTCAAACAACAAATCACAACATCATAAATCTCACAAACAAATATAACATCACAACTTATTACAATCATAACACTTAAACACACAACTTATAACATCAAACTCTCTCAACTCATAACACACACACATACACGTACACCCTCATCAAACATAACAAACCCTAATAACAACAATGGTAGAATCACAAATCCGATGTTAATACAAATAATGCCTAAAAACGTTATTTATATTTTTTGACCTCTCAACGTTTTGATAATAACAAAATGTAAAAACGTTTACAATAAAAATAAACGTCTACAAATTATTAAATGTAAAATTTCATTTCTAAGATTAGTGATCACTTAAGGTATGGACAAACAAAATAATTAAACATGATTAGTGATCAAGAAAATATTTTTCTCTTAATCCTCACTTTTAATTCTACAAAAGTATTTTTTCAAAAATACTTTTACAAAATATTTTCTAATTAAAATAAAAAGTTTTATTAAAAACTTAAAATTTGAAATTCAAATTTCCCCCCCCGGAATGCTTCTAAACCTGATACAAACCTTCCCACAAAAATACAAAAAAGGGAGCGACAGAGTCTGGCGGCGAACCCTTATTATATATGGGACCGCCCTTTGTACCGGCCCCCGGAGAGCCGTTGGGATTCCCTACCTATAAATACTGCTCCATTCCTAGCAGAAAAATTATTCCTCTTTGCACGAAATTTTTTAGTCTTTTCTTTCTCTCTCTAAACCTTCTTTCTCTTACTAAAACTCTTGATCACTAACATACTTAGATCTTGTTTCAAGTGATCTAATCTCTTCTTCTCATCTCTTCCCTCTCATTCAAGTGCAAGAGAAGAACACTCGTATTCGTCAAGAAACGAAGTGTTAATTAGTGATCTCTCCTCTTTTCTTCTAAGTACCAAAACTCTATTGTATTTATCTTGTGTATTTGTGTGATTCGGATATCGTATAGATCCGATAGAGTAGATCTTGTGAGTGTGTATATCTTGTGAAGTGGTAGATTGGTTCTAGCTAAGATTAGGACTCGACATTTAGCTTAGTGTCAGAAAATAACGTAAGCGACGTGTAAACGGTTTTCTTCGCCTAAAGGGAGCTTGTTGACATAGTGAAATCTCTTAGTCGGATACTCGGGGAGTGGAGTAGGGCGAAGAGGTGCTTCGTAGCCGAACCACTATAAAATCTTGGTGTCTTGGTTTGGTTGTTTCTTTCCTTATCTCTTTACATTATTATTGTTGATTATCGTGTTTTAGTTTAGATAGTTATTGCTTGTTCATATTGTGATTTGATTGAACATATAACTCGGATCTATAGATTATTGAAAGTAAACTTTTGAAACATAAAACAAACATGTAAACTATTCAACCCCCCTTCTAGTTTCCACAATTGGTATCAGGAGAAAGGTCACTCAAGATTTTTAAAATATATTATATTTTAAAGCTTGGATCGATATATGGATTCCGACAAATATCTAGAAGGGCAATCTATGCAAAGACCACCACTCTTTGAAAGCAATAGTTTTATTTATTGGAAAAATAGATTCGAGACATATGTTAAATCAAAAGATCTAGATCTTTGGCATGTTATTACCAATGGTGATTTTCAACCAATTGTACAAAATCCGAAAACCAAATTAGATGAGGTTATCCATTTTGAGAAACAAACCGATGATCTCAAAAAGAGACTTGCAAAAAATAATGAAGCAAAAATGGTTATTTACAATGGTTTGCCAAGAAAAGAATATGAAAGAATTTTCATGTGTACCACGGAAAAAGAAATTTGTAAAACTTTGTTAATCACCCATCAAGGTAATAGCCAAGTCAAAGATAATAAGATCGACCTTTTGGTTCAACAATATGAACAATTCGTCATTTCCAAAGACAAATATATATATAGTGCTTTTGCTAGATTTAATACTACTATTACTAGTCTTAAAGCCCTTGATGAAGGTTATTCTAGTAAGAACTATGTAAGGAAGTTTCTTAGAGCTCTACGTTCTAAATGGAGAGTAAAGGTCATGGCGATTGAAGAGTCAAAAGACTTAACATCACTATCTCTTGATGAGCTCATTGGAAACCTCAAAGTCCATGAGATGATCATCAAGAAAGATTCCAAAATAGTCAAAGAAAAAGTTGAAAGGAAATCTCTTTCTTTAAAGGCTAAGAAAGAATCTAGTGATGAAGAGTGTTCGACTTCCGATAGTGAAGAAGAAGAGTACGCCATGGCGGTAAGAGACTTCAAGAAGTTCTTTAAGAGAAAAGGTAGATTCGTAAGACAACCTCGGAACGACAAAAAGACCTTTCAAAGAAGCCGAGACGACAAAAAGGGAAAAAGTGAAAGGAAGTACTTTAGATGCGGAGATCCAAATCATCTTATTGGAGAATGTCCAAAGCCACCGAGAGACAAGAACCAAAGAGCATTTGTTAGAGGTTCTTGGAGCGATAGCGGTGAAGAAGATGATGAAAAGGTCAAAGATGAAACATGTCTTGTAGCTTACGCATCAAGTGAGGTATCTTCCAAATCATCTTACTTTAGTGATGAAAACTCATCAATTGATGATTTAGGTTTAGACAACGAATATGATAAGTTATGCAAAATGAGTCTAAAGATAATCACTAAAAACAAAAAGTTAAAAGCTACTAGAAATAGTCTAGAAAATGAGCTTAGAGAATTAAAAGATAAAATTTCCACACTTGAGAAAAATAAGGGAGTTGATCTCGATTGTGCAAAGTGTCATGTACTTAAAATTAAGAATAAAAAACTCAAAGATGAATCTACTAGATTAAACAGATTTGAAAAGAGTACACATTGCTTAAATGAAATGATAAATAATCAAAAACCCTCCGGTGATAAATTAGGTTTAGGGTTTAATTCATTTGAAGCATCATCTAGTAGAACTAAGGAAATAAAATTTGTAAAAGCTCAGAAAAAGGCGTCTCCTAATGGAGGTCCCATAAATATAGGTGGCCCCCTTAATGTTCAGGCGGCCCCCAAAATAAATATGGGACCGCCACCAGCAACGCCTGGATCTGAGAAAATTGAAGTAGAAATCCATGAATGAGATCTTGTCAAATTTAGACTCCAGTGCACATCAAGTAGGCCAAGCATCTAATTCACCCGAGAAAAAACATGCTTAAAAAGTGTCAACATAAAGTTGGTGAGTTCATAGATTTGTTTAAGTATAAATGTTGAACCAAGGTTCTGTAAAGTGTGTATGACCATTTAAAATCCTTAAATGTCCTTCCAAAATGTATGTATGATTTTTAGAAATCAAATAGTTGTAAAGTATGCATGACCATTTCAATCCCCAAATAGTCACAAAAATGTACGTATGAATGTTGAACCGCAATTGTTCAAAGCATGTATGATATTTATATATATATCACCAAAATGTTTCAAGTATGTATTGCCACTTTATTCAAGGCACAGTAAATATCCATGTGAGTATAAAACAATGATTACAATTACTCTAAGTTCATGAAACTGCGACGTAGACTTGTATGTATGCCACTTTATTCAAGGCACAGTAAGAGTGTACCCATCGTAGGTGTTCCCTCCAAGAACACCCGGGCATTAATGAAAATAATATGTACCCATCATAGGTGTCCCCTCCAAGAACACCCGGGCATTTCTGAAAATATTCATGTGTATGTAATTGTTGGCCCTGAAGACTCAACCAATCGTATTCCGACATGTTATAACGTTCGTTTGCCCAGTGATAGCTAATCACCCGAACGGGGATTGTCAATCCCGAATAGATCTATTTCATAACATTCGCGCTCACCCTCCAAGTGATTTACAGTTCATGCAACCTAAGCTAATCCATAATCATTCGAGTAAAAGTATAGTTGTTGCATCCATAAGTAAAAACCAATGTTGTATCTCACCGTGAGATATGCATATGAGTGTATAACCAAGTTATAGCGAGTGTTCAAGCCCAAAAATTAAACCAAGTATTGTATCTCATCGCGAGATATATAAATAAATATGTAAACCAATTTGTAATCAACCATGTAAATGCATTTGTAAACAAGCATGTTCTCACCCCAAAAATATATGTAAAACTAGTAAAAACAGGGGGGCTATAAACTCACATTGATGTTATAGAACGATTGGCAGAACTGCACATATTAAGCACAACACAAACGGAAAACCGG
Organism: Tanacetum coccineum; assembly: GCA_026074375.1. Lineage (NCBI taxonomy): Eukaryota > Viridiplantae > Streptophyta > Magnoliopsida > Asterales > Asteraceae > Tanacetum > Tanacetum coccineum. The sequence goes on from BQNB010048895.1 coordinate 20,924, forward strand.
AATGGCTCGATGAAGAAGTTGCGGTTTGTCTTAACGGCTATGACCCACTAGCCTAGGATAATGTACTTGGATTTTCCGATGTATGAGTACATCAACGCGACACGTTGATAAAGATTTAGATTTCAAGTTGTAATAGTTTGGTGGTTGGTTAAATAAAATAAATCGAAAGATAAACGCAAAATGTGTAATATATTCCGTATATATTACATATATTAAGAATGAACAAGTGTATATATATAAACGAGATTGAATAAATAACACATTTATTTAACCATTTACCACCATTTAATCTGATTTTTATATTTATAAAATCTTATGTTATATTTATTAGTCTATCTGTATAAACCAAACGCACCCTTTGTGCGGTTTCTGTTAAACCAAGCGCACCCTTGTGTATTTCTGCTAACCCAAACACGCCCTTGGGTGTTTCCTGCTATCCCAAACGCACCCCTTGGTGTATTTCTCTTAACCCAAACGCACCTACTGCTGTTAAACAGCCAACCAAACACCCCTTTGCTGTCTCCTCTTAACCCAAACGCACCCTTTTCGATTTCCTGCCCACCCAAACACCCATTTTGGGGTTTCCTGTTAACCCAAACACACCTTAATCGGTGTTAGCCACAGAACCAAACACTCCTAATCTGTTATAACCAAAACCAAACACGCCCTTGCTGTGTTTTATCAAACCAAACGCATCTTGTTGCGTGTTTATGAATAAATCAAACGCATCCTTTCGTTTCTATATAAAAACCAAACGTACCTATTCGAGTGGACAACAACCACGCACCCTAGCTCGGGTCATAAAACACGAACCAAACGCACTCGTGGTGCGGTTGTAAAAACCAAACGCAGCCTAGCTGCTGAACCACCGAAACAAACACCCTTTTGTGGTGTTTATGAACCAAAACGCACCCTCGTGGGTGGTTGGCAGCCAAAACAAACGCACCCGAATCTGTGGTTAATGACCGAACCGAACGCACCCTTCGTGGTGCCAAATCGAAAAACAAACGCACCCTTGTGCTTAAAAAGAAAACCGAATGCACCCTTGGTGACCACAAACCGGAACGCACTTGTCTTGTTGTGGGTTGACCCCAAAACAACACCTTCGTGGCTGTTTCTATTAAACACAAAAACGCACCTACTGATGGTGGTAGAATGGTGGTGATGGGTGCGGCTGTGACGAGGTAGAGGTGATGATGACGAGACAGTAGTGGGGGGGGGGGGGGGGCTATCGTGGGGTAGCAGCCAAAGGAGGGGGCGGCGACTGTGGTGGTTAGTGGTGGTGGATATAGGCGCGTGGCGGCGCGTGGTGGTGGGGATCAGGTAGATCGGGTGATGGGGAGGCTTTTGGGACTTGGTCGGAAAACTCGCCGGAAAAGTTTTCCGGCGGCGGTGGTGACCAGAATCCGACCGGTGGTGGTTGCCGGAAAAAATGGGAGAGAAGAGAGAGCATGTGTGTGTGTTTTTATAAGAAATGAAATGAAAAAAAATATGTATAACTTTTGAATATTTTATTCAGTAGGTCACCACTCTCTGACACACGGCGGGTTGCTTAGGTTGCGAGTTGCTCAAAGGCGAGATGCTGTATACTTGAGCAGCGAGTTGCTCACCAGCGGTATTCCTTGGCAGCGTTCTATAGCCTTCTGGCGGCGAGTTGAGCTACTGTCTTAGAAATTTGAAATATTTCAAACTTGGGACTTAATATCACTAAAACAAGAAACGAATACGTTAACCTCACCACTTTTAACGTACCCTCACTAATCATTGATCGATCAAAACATATCATATCATAATAAAACAAGATGTCTAGTAATGTCATAATACATCCAGTGTGCCGGTTTCTGATACCAACGCCCACCAATGCTTGATAGAACAGACTTTGAATCTTGGCAACAACGAATACGTCTGTACTGTCTAGGAAAGGATAATGGAGAGAATATTATGAAGTCCATTAATGAAGGACCATTTCATATGGGAACGGTCTCAGATGTTATTGCTGGAGGAACTGAGGGTGCAGTTCAACAAGGTCCAGTACGTGCTAGAGTCCCTTAACAGACCTTCAGCTGAAGAACAGGACAGGTATAACAGCATGACAATTCTGCAAACCAATATCCTACTACAAGGTATACCAAAGGACATCTACTCACCTTCAATCAACCACTATACAGATCCAAAGACATTTGGGAAAACGAGAAGATGATTCTGAAGGTTTCTGAGTTAACAAAGGATGACCGGAGAAACTCCAATTAACTATGAATTTTGAACACATTTGGTCAAAGCCAAAAGAGAAACCATTCAAAGGATACTATGTAAGGTTTACGAAGCTAATTACAGACATGAGAAAGCATCAAGACTGACCATGCCCAGGATCAGCTTAACTCAAAGTTTGTGAACGAACATGTTACCTGAGTGGAGTAGATTCATAACTGAAGTCAAACTTAACAGAGGTTTGAAGAAGTCTAATTTTGATCAGCTTTATGCCTATTTGAAGCAACATGAGGTACATGCTAATGAGAACAGAACAATGATGGAAAGGTTCCTTCAACCAACTAATGATCCTTTGGCACTAGTGTCGAATGCCTCAATTCATCAGTATTTACCAACACAATCATCCAAGTCTCCTCAATCCTTAAAATTGACCATCTCCTGCTGACAACTTTCAACTAGACACGCGGAAGGTTCTTCAACAGAAAAACTTGATTGAAAGTTATCCAACTCACTTCCCTCCTCACTCAATCGTACCTAATCGCATCTCCTCCTCAAAACAAACAATCAACTTAGAACGACATCTAATGCAATTAACAAAACTAACGGTTCAAAAGACGGCATAGTTTGGTTTCAAGATGTCCGTGGAAGATACAATGAGAACAATCAAGGAAAACCATTTTAGAGAAACAATGCAAGAGGAAATGTATGTACGGGAATGATAGGTGGTTAGAACAAGAGGAGCATTATTAATCGTGACCATCAAACCCATTAAGTGCTGAACAACTGTAACGACTAGGGCACATAGCACGAGAATGTCAAGGCCAAAGGCGACTTTCAAGAATTCAGACTAATTTTCCAAGGACAAGGATGCTACTAATGTAAGCCAAGGAGAATGGTGCAGTACTGATAAGAACAGTGACACCTCGTTGTTTTTTGCAGGCGAACAGGTTACCAACTTTGCTGAGGAAAAGTGGATTAATGAATTATGGCACTCAATGTGGACCATGTTTTGAAGCTGCTGAAATGATGCTTCACCTGATGTTGATGAGGGTCCCACTATACAAACCATGTTCATGACAAATCTCACATCGAAAGATCGAATCTATGATGAAGCAGGGCTATCATATGACTCGAATACTCCGTTTGAGGTACAAGATCATGATACCTTTGTAAATTACTTAGATGAGTATCATGAAGTACACGAGATGCAAAACGATGTACAACACAACTACGTTGTTGACTCTGATGCTGACTATATGAGTGATAGTAAAAATATTTCCGTATGATCAGAATGTAGTAAGACAACGAAGAACATGTTGTACAAAGTAATGTATCTTCTGTACGAAATGATGCATTGATGTCAATTCTCGATGAAATGCATGAACAGGGAGTACAAAGTAGATTAGCAAATAAGCCAGACATGATAGTTAATGATTCAGTGACCTCTGAACTTGCGAGATATAAGGAACTGGTCGGGGAATATGAAAAAACTGGCAAAGTTTTAATTATCTGATATAGAATGAAAATTGGATGAACAGAACGAAGAATAATTATCTCAGACCGAAATAGAAAGGAAACTTCATTAAAATCAGAACTTCATTCAGCACAAATACTACTTAGTTCTACCGTTGGCCATTATAAGTCAAAGACAGAAGAAGTAATCATTTTGAAAAAGGATTTTAAACAAAAAGAAGACAAATTCCTTGAAGAGTTTTTAGACATAAAAAGGCTAAAAGATAAGATTGAAGATAGATTATACAAACAGGATCAGTCTGTTCAAACGGTTCACATGTTATGTAAACCAAAATCATTTTATGATGAAAAGAACAAGGTAGCAATAGGCTACAAAAATCCCTTATGTCTCACTCGTACAAAGCAAGCTCAGTCTGCTCTGTATAATGGTCATGTACTTGTCACTAAACCTAATCATACACCCCTGTTAAACATGAACTACAGAGGATACGCGTGAGAATTGCTGAGATAACTAGAAAAGAGAATGATGTTGAAAATGCAAAGCCCTCAATGTGGTGGAAAATAAATTAGGATTTGCCCCCCCCCCACTCCCCCCTCCCCTGATTACTCAAATGATAAAAAGAACCTTCTTTGCAACCTTATGCTCCCCAAATGAAAACTGACCCCCAGAACATATATTTAGTCCATAATGACATGACATGAAAAAGGCTGAGACCTCATTCCAAAACCAATTTTCAGCATTGACAGGTATCCACCCAATACTCCTGTCAGCTTGTCCCTAAATTCTTCCAACTAAACAGTCGAAGTGAAGATTAATCTTTAATGTACTCACACAACTTTTTACGATTTGACAAAACTTGTAAAAAGAGAATCACCCCAACAGGTGTTACAGAGGGGGAAAGAGGTTTTGAGCAAACAAAAAGATGTTACCTCACTGAAGTTATTCCATTTTTCAAAACTCTTAAAGAACACTTTGTAGGAGTTCAAACGGCCCTCTTTAAAGAAGTTAAAGTAATGGAAGAAATTTTTGATCAAATGAATAACAAAGTGGACAAGAATACTGTAGACAAGCAATGTGCTGAAATTGTAAAGAAAAACCTTCTCATTGAAAATGAGAATCTGATTGCTAATTGTTTGTCGACTCAACTGCTGTATGATGTGGAAAAATACGTTGTTCTATATCTTGAGCTGACATGTTCTAAAGTTCATAATGAACAAAACAAATTTCAAAACTTGAAAGGGGAATACCAAAATTTGCAATTAAAGTATCAACATCTTCAAGATAGTTTGGAATAATAAAAAGACACACACAGATGCAGGAAGATCCTAATTTTCAACACATTCCTTTAAGATCAGAATCTCGAACATCAGAATTCAAGAAAAAGACTACTGACTAGAGACTTGAAAGTTCTAGTTGGCTAATGTGCATGACAAAAGTTGTGAAGTCCTTATAATGCTAAAGATGTCACTGCTCTTATTGAACCAAATGATAGCGTTAGAGAAGAACTAAAAAGGTCCAAACAACATGTACAAGGAATTGTATGACCTCCAATTAAGATTACCGTACACACACGAGGAAAAGACATCTACCTGTTAACATGAAATTGAGAGTCAAACAGCTCAAATGCGAAACACAGAGTGTCTTGTTTCACTATTACTCGGTCAAACCAAACGTTTCTTACGTCGGGCATGTATGCCAATTGACGTTAAACCATCCCTTATCCCCTTAAGAACAATAAGGAGTGCCTCATTTAAAACTATATCAGCCTCTATAAGAGAGTGTAAAGAAACAGTAGGGAGAGTGTATGAAGCTAGAGTAGTTAAACCACTAGATAATGCACTTAACTATGCTTGCTAATACACTAAGCTATCTCAGGAATTATTAGAATATGTGATTGGCACTTGCCCAAAAAGTTTCAATGAAAGAGATAACAAAGCTCCCTCTACCCCTGTAACTAGGAAAAAGCAAGTTACTTTTAGTGATAAACCAGGAACTTCATCTAGCAACACACAGAAACACGAAGTGCACCAGAAAGTTTAACAAACTAATATCCCTGTGATTCCTTCTACAGGAATAAACGCTTCCACTGAAGCAAGCGGATCAAAGCCTAGAATCAATACAAAGAAAAATAGGATCCTGCCTGCTAAGAAGGAGAATAAGAAGAAGGTAGAAGTACCCCTAGGATAAATAAGTCCCGTTTAATTTGGGACAAAGTGAATCGTGATGATTCAAGCATTAGCTCTAACGTGTTAGTAATTAAATTCGAATTCAGAAATCTGTGTGCAAAATATGTAACAAATGCTTAAACTTTGCAAATCATGAAAAGTGTGTTGTTAATATTTTGAGTTCAGTAAATGCGACCCCCACTGTTAAACATGTCTTGAATAAAGGGAAGCAGATTTGGAAACCAAAAGGCAAGCTGTCTGATAACAGGTTGGACAAGACCAAGCGGGTTTGGAAAGCAACGGGAAAACGATTTGCAGATATTGGTTATCAATGGAGACCCACAGGAAAGAAATTCACCTTAGGAAAACTTGATTGTGGTTATCAATGGAGACCCATAGGAAAGAAATTTGCCTTAGGCGAAATGTGCGTGTTTCTTCATTAACAAGCTTTCTGTGAAATGTTCTACTCTATCTGCTAACCAACAGGACCCCAACAAAAATTGGGGAACCGAAATTCCAAACTCTCCAAACTCGACTATTTTCAAATGCAGGTCGTACAGGTCATCCTTTGGTATCTGGACTCAGGCTGTTCAAAACATATGATGGGAAATCGTTCAAAGCTCATGAATTTTGTGAAAAAGTTCACCGGGACAGTCAGATTCGGGAATGATCACTTCGGAGCTATCATGGGTTATGGAGACTGTGTTATTGGTGACAGTGTGATCTCAAGAGTATACTACGTGGAGGGACTTGGACACAATCTATTCTCTATAGGGCAATTTTGTGATTCTGATCTTGAAGTTGCCTTCAGAAAGCATACTTGCTTTATTGAGGACGAAATCGTACAATGATGATATTCTCAAATGCACCTATGTTTCTATGGGCAGAAGCTGTAGCTACTGCTTGTTACACCCAGAATCGATCCCTAATTCATACTCGGCACAACAAAACCCCTTATGAGCTTATACATGATAAGAAGCCTGATCTTACATTTCTCTGAATATTTTGTGCTCTGTGCTATCTTACAAATGATAGCGAAGATCTAAGAAAATTTCAAGCCAAAGCTGACATTGGGATTTTCGTTGGGTATGCTCCTAGCAGGAAGGGCTATAGAATCTACAACAAGAGAACTCGTCGATTAATGGAAACAATTCACGTCACATTCGATGAGATGCATCAGAGGATGGCTCCTGTACGCATGAGTTCAGGACCCGAGCCTTTCATCGTGACCCCTGGACAACTCAAATCAGGGCTCGCTCCAACCGATAAAGAGCTGGAGATGTTATTTCAACCAATGTTTGATGAATACCTTGAACAATCTACAGATAGTGAACCAGTCCCTACGGCTACTGTAGTTAACGCTCCAATTGTTTCTACAAATACATCTGTTTCTACAACGATTGCTCAAGATGCACCTTCTACAAGTCATTCACTGTCATCCTCACAAGTGCATCCTCCAGTCTTTCCTCAAGGTGTTGTAGCCTGGCACCACTATCGAATACACCTCAATTTACTCAAGCTGACCCTTCATCCCTCAGTTAAACCTTTGCAGGAGAACCTAGGTACTGCACAGTCACATCAGGAGGATGGTTAGATTTAGCAGACAACCCAACCAAGTTACTCAACCACTAATCATCTTGAGAAATGGAATCCAAAGAACACCCTACATTGATAACATCGTTGGCAATCCCTCTCGTCTTGTATCTACCAGAAAACAGTTAGCATCCGATGCTTTGTGGTGTTGTTTCCATACTGAACTGTCCAAAGTCGAACCCAAGAACTTCAAAATGGCCGTGATAGAAGACTGCTGGTTTCAAGCCATGCAAGATGAAATTCACGAATTTGATCGACTTGAAGTATGGGAATTAGTACCTCGCCCAATCTATGTTATGGTTATCGCTCTCAAGTGGAATCTACATAAGTGCAGCATGTATGAATATGTGATGTACTGAAAAACAAAGCTTGGTTAGTTGCAAAGGGATATCGTCAGGAGGAAGGTATTGATTTTGAAGAATCGTTTGCTCCAGTTGCACGGATAGAGGCCATCAGAATATTCATTGCCAATGCTGCAACCAAGAATATGATCATCTACCAGATGGATGTCAAAACTGCTTTTCTGAATGGTGATCTTCAAGAAGAAGTCTTTGTCAGTCAGCCTGAAGGATTTGAAGACCAGATAATCCAACCACGTCATCGTCTGATGAAGGCACTTTATGGCTAAAGCAGGCACCAAGGACGTGGTATGACTCACCTCAAATTTTCCTGTTGCCACCAATTTCTTCAAGGTTCCGTGGATCTAACGTTATTCATAGCAAATCAAGGCAAACCATATTCTCCTTTTCAAATATACGTAGATGGACATCAATTTAGGCTCAACAGATCATAATGCGTGTCACATATTTTCCAAAGAAATGAACTCCAAATTTCAGATGTCAATGATGGGACAAATGTCATTTTTCTTAGGACTACAAGTCTCTCAAAGTCCTAGAGGCATCTTTATTAACCAAGCAAAATATGCTCTCGAAACCTTAAAGAAATATGGAATGGATCTCTCTGACCCTGTCGATACACCAATGGTGGATCGATTGAAACTGGACGAGGATCTCATGGGGATTCCAGTTGACCAACTCGATTAAGGAAAGGTAGGCTCCCTAATGAACCCTTACAGCCAGTAGACCCGACCTTGTATTCGCTGTATGCATGTGTGCTAGATATCAGGCTAAGCCTACCAAAAAGCACTTTGAAGCTATCAAACAATGTCTTTCGGTACTTAAAGGAACCATTACATGGACTTTGGTAATCTGAAAAGACAACGCCATGTCACTAACACTTTATGCAGATGTGGAATCATGCGGGATGTCAAGATTCAAGAAGAAGTACGTCGGGAAGTGCTCAGTTTCTTGGAGATAGATTGGTTAGCTGGTCATCAAAGAAGCAAAGAAGCACTGCAATATCAACTACAGAGGCTGAATACATCGCCATGTCTGGATGTTGTGCTCAAATCCTTTGGATGCGATCACAGCTCAAAGACTACGGATTTGACTTCAATAAAATTCCTCTGTACTGTGATAACAAGAGTGCAATTGCTCTTTGCTGTAACAACGTCCAGCACTCTCGATCAAAACACATCGACATACGTCACCATTTCATCCGAGAGCAAGTGGAAAATAGAGTGGTTGAACTCTACTTCGTGGAAACGAACTATCAACTTGCAGACATTCTCACAAAAGCATTACCAAGAGAACGGTTCGAATTTCTTCTTCCACGCCTAGGCATGAGATATTGACCCCTGAAAACTCTCATACGTCTTTAAGAAGGAGAGGAGGGACACGAAATGCTTTCGTGTATCCTTTGTACATAAAAAAAAAATTAACTTAGGAAATATTTTAAGTCATTTGGAATTACTAAAAGGCTTGCAATTACTTCAAATTGCAACCCGGTTTGATCTCTGGGCATGGATTACTTCATATCCAAGCATTATGGGAGTATAGTAATACAATGGTGATGGTAGAGCTGTTCGCCTGATCTTTTCATCTCAATCAACGACTACAGCTCTTTCAATAGAAAACGGGTCGTTGTTTGAGGGGGAGAGTGAATATGAAAATATGCTTCATCACACAAGGTTCTAAAAGAAGTAATTGGGAGAATCTTTCATGGGTATTTAGGAGTGTTGTATGCTATGAAAGTGTAATTATATGATGGTTGATGTATTCTAATGGGTTAATATTTGAAGCGGAGTTAATTAATTTTAACTCATAGGTCCAAAGTTATCTATAGTTATAATGATTAGGGCTTAAAAGCAATTTGCTTTTTGTTTCCTAGCCTTATTAACCAATAGGGACTAAATGAGCCAATTGCCTAAACTTAGAAGATCCTTAGAAATACTTAAAACAAAAAATAAAAGATGATGGAAACCTAAGGGACTGAATCTACCAACTTGCAAACTTAGGATATAAAAGAGGCGGCGAGTTGGCTTTTGGTCAAACTATTCAAAATCCGGTCAAAGATAAAACACACACACACACTCACGCAACTCGCCGCCAAGAACGAAGCCTCAAATCTTTGATTTCCAGTGTTTCTTGCAAAGGTATTTATCAAACTTTAATCTATATCATGTATTCTATGTGTGTATCAATGGAATCGAATGAAAACACATTAAAAAGTGTAGAAAAATTAGATCTAGGGTCGTTTTAGATGAAAATGCCAATGTAGTGTTGTAAGGTGTGATTTAGTTGCTGGATTGTTTCATAATGCCTTATATTACTAAGTTTTGATGTGCAGATTTCTGTCTCAAACAATAGTAAATGATTTGCTTTATGTTTATTAATGGCGGGTTGCTTTTGAATGTAAAGTCTGTGTGTTTGATGGAAATAATAGTTGTAAATGTGCATTTATGCGTAGGAAAGCCTAGGAATGCCTGAGGATGTAGATGAGTTTTGTCAAGGAGGTGTGTGTTTAATTTTCAAGAGAATCTGTACGTTTGGGGTTGATTTATGTTTCTGGTGGGCGAGTTGGTTATCCATTTATTATTTTAATGTTTTCAAGGAAACCGCCGCACCACGGCAAGTTTGGTTGAATTTATTATCTTTTTTTTATAACTTATTCAACCCGCTGGTTCATATGGCGGGTTGATTCACAGCGATGTTGCCTAACGGCGGGTCGATTTAGCGAGTTGACTAAAGGCGGGTTGATCACAGCTAGTTGTTCGAATGGCGGGTTGGACTAATCAGGCGGGTTGCCATAATTTTCTATTATTTTATACAACAGGTAAAACCGACGTCTTCGAAGGTTATTTGGGCTCGAATATTTTTATATATTAAAATATTCAACCCGCCCTTTTCAAATTTTAATCATGGGGTTAGTGCCTTCCTCGCGGCGGTTTGCTCGATTCTCCTAACGGCGGGTTGGCATTCTGCCTGGCGGCGGTTTGGGCTAAGTTTCATAATTTTGGCCCATTAGGCCCAATAATCTATCAAGGCCCCTTCGAATGACCCAGTTGCTTTTCTAAACCCCATCCGGGCTTAGTTAACAAGTAATTGATCCTGTTGGATAATTTTGCATCCTGTGTCCTCAAATGTAGATTTTCATCAAACCAGAGTTACCTCTGTTTTAATCAATCGTGGAATGACATGACTTTAATCAATGCTAAAGTTCTCTCTAACATCGTTTCTCTGCAATGTTTGTCTTCTTTGTTAATACTCTTTTGCAGAATACGATGGCAGAACAAAATGTTCCCACTCAACCACCGACAAGAACAGATGAGCAGATTGTACCTCGCTCTCAGTGGTTAATAATCGGGAAAAGCAACCTTCTTTTCAATGCTCAAAAGATTCAAAAGAACCCCATCTTTCAGATATCAGTGGACATCTTGAGTAATAACCAAACATTCTTTCCGAGCTTCAATGCCTCAGCAAGTGTTCCTGCTATCTACCTGCAACAATTCTGGAATACAATGAAATATGACGAGAAGTCTGGGGTTTATAGTTGTCAAATTGATGAACAATGGTTCGATCTGAGTGCTGATCTTCTCAGAAAGGCATTAGCAATTACTCCTGTCATCCCAGCACAACCGTTTGAGTTACCTCCGTCTGGTAACACTGTGATTGATTTTGTTAATGAGCTGGGGTATCCTGAACCTGTAGAAATTGTCTCCAATATACGGGTGAATTATGTGTATCAACCATGGAGAGCAATTCTAACCTTAATCAACCGACAAACCCAGACACCCAGTTCTGCAAATGCTGTGGGGAATCGTCACTCAAACTAATGTTGATCATGCAGAGCTGTTATGGGAAGAGTTTACTCAAGGGATCCAGACATTTTTCTCACACAAAGCAAGTCACAAAGCCAGTCTGAAGGACCCAAAGAAGAAAGTAACTCCTCTCCTCATTCCTTATGGACGGTTTTCCAAGGTGATAATCTACTACTTGGCAGCCATAAACAAAATTCCCATTGACGCTCCTGAGATTCTGCGTTCATCATACCTGGAGATGATTATATTAGGAAATCTTAGTGTTGTCCTATACAAGGTGAGTCTGTTGAAGTGTTAGAATGCAATTTACCGATCCACTGATTACTGAAGCTATTCAACAATCCTCGTATTATCCCAAGTATCTAGAAATGGTTGCTGAGAATACAAAGAAAACCCCTCAAGAAAGTGCAAGCGTGCAACCTGCAAGAAAGCATGCTCCACGCAAAAAAGACCACAACCACTACTACAAGTCAACAATCCAAGCAAGCTCCGTGCTATGACAAAGAAACCTTCCAAGCATAAGCTTCTACAGAAAGTTAGAAAGGAAGCCTACTTTCCAACTTGTTGATGAGCTGATGAAGCATCAACATTGAATCTGTCCTCAAGAAGAAGGTGATGATCCTGATCTCGAACTGGCTAAGAAGATGAGTTTGGAAGCGCATCAAGAAAAGGGAGAAGGAGAAGGTGATGTTGCTGACATGGAATGAGCTATTAAGCTTAGCTTGGATCCAGCCTTTCTGCCACAAGGTCAGGCACCAGTTGGAGGAGTAACGATCAGGGATCCAATATCTGAAACAACTCCCATAAATGCCTGAAAGTAGTGGGCAAGGGAAAGGCCATTGTAACGAAGAACAAGTAGCTCATTCCCTGATCGATATGTCAAAGAAGAAAAGAACTACGGATTAGTTTATCCTTGTTAGGCGTGATCAAACTCCTCATGATTCGACAACTGGACCCTCTTCTCAACCTGAAGATAACACATCAGAGAAAGTGATCCATGAATCTTCATCAACATCTGATTCAGAATGAACTAAAAGTGAAACAGAAGCCGCTTGACTCCTAAAGGTGACAAAGATCAGGTGAAGTAGACTCGTCTACAGTATACATAAGGATAAGCATTTCCTGTATCAGACCTGAAAAAACACATGAGGCTCCTGGCTGGGGACCAGACCCTGAGCCATGCAACCAAGAAGACCAGACTGGGATCAAAAACTCTGGAACAAAAATTACTTGGTGTCTCTTGTTGGACCAAACACCTGGCACATGGTGATGATATTCCTCGGGAAGATCTACAAAGGTTCATCGAAAACCTGAAGATCATATCAGAGAACGTGTCATCGAAGAAAATCCAGAAAGTCATTTTGGTTATATGTCTTCATATGAAAAATCTCGATGACCTGATAACTTTGGGGATCAACTTCGTTTGACAAACCAACCGAAGTTGATCAGAGAAATCTAAAGTATAGAGGAGTATGATTCCACACCTACCTGATCCAAAGTCATCAGACAGTCACGTCAAATACTCCAGTAATTGCTCCCTCACTGATGTCTCATCTACCAAGCCTACGCACTGGTCACTCCGCCACCAATCAAACGGAAGCTACAACATCACTACTTCTCTCCTTGAAAATCACTCATTCATCGCCTTAGCTATAGTCGCAAGATGTGAGCAAAGAGATGTCTGAAGTAAGAAGACTGATCACTTTGCTGATGTTTTGCTTCTATTAAAATCCCAAGTTTATACGGTGTTGATAAATATCTAGGAACAAAACTTGATGATGCTCTCCTTAAGATTCTTGAACGACACATTGCAGATTTAATCGAGAAATACTCTGTGCTGCCTAGCTAGAGTCCATCAAAAATCAAGAATTTGAAAAGAGTCCAAAGGAGATTATCAGAATCAAAAGGGAACAAGGTAAGAGAAACAAGATTCAACTTACTCCATTAGGTCAACAGACAAAGTTGCTTTTGAAGAATTTGATCTAAAGAGTGCTCTCTTCAAACACATGAATAAGAACAAGACTGCAAACAGAAATCCTGCCAATCCATCTATACTTGCTCATTATGGATGCTTTTATAGCAGATGAAGATGCCCATAGATATGGAATGTTGCATGTAAAGGTTAAAGACCACAAGAAAAAGCTTGATCGGTGATGATGATGAAGACGATAAATGATGATGAAGGCCTTTAGCTGGATCAAACCAGGGTAGGTAAACAAGAAAAGAAGACCTGATTCTGCTGCTTCTGGTCAGCTCAACCTCCTCCAAAAGATGATGACCAAAGTTCAAAGAAACCACGGGAGTCTGATGCATCTACTTCCAAACAACATCCAGCTCTTACCTCAACTGGATGGCAGATCACTGACACAAGAGATGATGTTGTTAACTCTTCGATGCCCAGATCTGATACCGAATCAGAACATTCTGAACAATCCTCAGATGACATTCCAATGCAGGATGAAGGGCATGTCTCAGATCTGGAGGACACCGATAACGCTCACATTCCCAAGGTGTCGACCACTACGTGGTTTAAGCTGATTCCAGAAGGCGAGAGACCTGCTACACCTGAACCAGAATGGACCATTCCCCCGAATGATTTCCCGGAACCAGAGAATAACTGGGCAAATACATACGCCACAATGTATCAAGTTCCTGCAGAGAACAAGCTTCAAAGGAAGACGTATGATATTGGGTCATTCATCAAATGGTTCTGCAGAAGAACAGGAAAGAAGAAGCTCTGCAAAGCTGATTTAGAAGGTCCAGCTTTCAACCTTGTTAAAGCCTTTCATAAGAACAGCGTCTTTCTTCAATATCAGATGGATGAATGCCATAAGTTGTTGATGAATATGGTTGATTTGGGGTAAATCCTGGAGGGTCATCAATTTCTGTGAAATATATATGAACCACTGCCTTAGGAGGACCACCAGGGTCAGTAAACTATTCAACCACAAATTCTTCTTCAATAAAGGGATCTGGATTATCTTCAGACAGGTGACAAAGATCGTAAATTTGCCTTATCATATCAAGCTCAAGTCGCCTTGTTACCTTGTCTTTGGCCTTGAAGAATTGTTCCATCTTGTGGGTTGAAATGTGAAGACCGGAATATAGACACAGTGCGGATTATGGCATCATCACTAGTGGTTTAGAAGAAAGGAATTCTACATCAACAAACACAGTGAGCCTCTAATCTGAAGCAGTCAGATCACAGATGCGATTCTCAGTGTGATCAGTGTCAAGAGTGTTCGAAGAAATACGGATTCAACTAACCTAAGAGAGATAAATTCTTCCGCGAGCTGATTACATGAATACAAGATCTCGAAAAGATTTCAAAATCTTATCCAAATGATTTTAAAGATCTGTTCCTACTTCAGTATTCAAGAAAAGCTCAACAATGCCCTAAAGTACAGACAAGACTAGTCTTCACACGGCAGTCAAAATGTGGATAAGAAACCTGGTAATCAGGAATCGTGTGGGAGACTTACAGCTCGGGATTGAAAGTTATCAAACAAAGATCAACCTTGAACGTCCAAATTGGGATGCAGCCGACTATTACTTCAAAGAAAGATATACGATTATACATAAGCCAAGAGCCGTTGTCCCAGAGACAAAAATGATCAAAGAAAGTTGATGAGGCTGAAATGAGCTACACAAGTTTAGTGATGGGACGTTGACAAGAGTCATGGAAAAGCTGGATCACATGGTTAAAGACTTTCATCTGTTCGAGTACAATAAGGGCATGAAGTCTAGGAAGTGGTCAGAGGATGACAAGAGAAGAAGCAAAGACTTCATCACTGCGATCGAGAAAAGACTACAGATCAGGAGGATCTTTCGAAGTCTAGAAAGCTTTGTTGGAGAAAGAATAGAGATATTGACTACGGTTGTCAAAAGAACAAAGTGACGACCATCGTCGTTACATAAAAGGTTTAATTTTTCTTTTTTATGAATAATACACCTTATACATTAGTAAGTAGTTAATCTTTTGATGATTAAGTGTAGGAATAATTTATATCCCTCAACGATTGAGGGGGAGCAGTTATATGTTTCTTACACGACTTGCGAATTAAGACCACACTTTTCTCCCAAATTTTATAACATATTTAAATCAATTCATATCCATTAAAATGTCAAAAGTTTTAAAATTTTTGATAAGGGGAGAAAATGTGATTAAAATATGTGTATAATAATAACCGTGATTATTAGGACTCATATACTCCGCCCAAATGTGCTAAACAATTTCGAATGTCCGAAGCACGTTTTGGGGGGAGAGTTTCCTGAAAAATAAATAACGATCGAGGTACCTAAACGCTTTGATATTTATATAATATGTACCTTAATTGAATTTTCAATTGGTTTTATGGGAAAGGAGAACTGTACCAAAGCGACCATGCATTTTACTTAATTGGAGTTATAGGTTGGCTAAGGTATGGTACTAATCCCAATGATCAGCCATAACGGAGGGATCTACCTCCAGGGACAATCCCACTAGTTAGTATAGAAGTCCTTATAGGATGTATGACATGTAAAAGGAGTTAAAAAGCGAGAATAAGGGAAAAGTTGCCGACTGAGATGGAGCTAGTTCTGGAATAAAACCCTAATGGTTCTTGTTGAAGTCTCGGTATGCACTAAAGGGGTTGAAGAATTAAAAAGAATTATAAGGATAAAGGGTGTAAAGAAAGAAGCCCTCCATACACTTAGGCAAAAACTGGGTCAATACATATGCTGCCAGGAATCAATAAGATGATTGCTGGAATTGAAGATTTCGAATCATGGACCTAGTGATGCAATGCACAAAACCCTCCCTAGCAACTCAGAATCTTCAAATGATTTCATATTTCATTTCTCCGGAGACTAAACCACGTTAATCTATTAACTTTCTCACTCGAGTTATGTTGATATTGAACAGGTGCAGTCAGCTCCAGGCCTCCGATTACTAGAACCAAAAACGCACTATTGAGTCTAGAGCCAAAAGATAGTCAATTATTCTCATCTGGACATAAATCAATTCTCTTGTCTTTCACACACTGTGGAAACAAGTCTATCCAAAGAGTCCTACGCATTATCCTTGTGATATTGCCAGAACATCCGAGTGAAACGATGGTTTTTCACAATAAAGATGGAAATCCTGCTAGAGCCAACATCAAACAAGCTCTTGGTAGGTGACTTGTGCGATTTTACAAGAATCAAACTTGTGTCAACTGGAAAGAAACGATGGTGCGATTCTGTGTGAATCAAACTTGTTCCAGTATAAGAATTGACGGTTATTGATCATTTGACAAACAATCAAAACTCTCGAAGTGTTACAAAATTCTTTCATAAGAAACACTTAGACTGACTTTTCAAATCAATTTTCTCTTTATTGCTAACTGTTTCATTACAGGATATCTTAAAGATGGAGATGGAAATTCCCAGCACCTGAGATATCAAGTGAATAACCGAATGCTCAGACACGACCTACACTTGTTATGATGTTATGAAAGACCTCATAAAGGTGTCAAAGCTTCCGCAAACTCTGATATCATGTATTTCTTCACAAGTGCACAAGATGGCGATCCATTATAAGATGATGTAAGATTATGTTTGGGTGATGATCTCAAGAAAAGCTCAAGATCACAATTAAAGACAAGTCTATGATGAATTAAAAGATCACTATCCCAATGTTCATGATATTCAAAATGTCATACGAGCTAACAGATTGCAAAGTGATTATAGTTTTGTATTGTCTGGGTTGATGACCTACCTTAGGGCGGAGTTTGTTAGATTTTTAGAAAAAAGACTCGGTCACCCCATGTATTTTACTGTTTATTATAGCTCGTAGTTTAATAGTTAATAGTATGATTTTCGGTTTTAAGTCGGGTACTAATACCCGGTTTTTTATATGTATATATTAGCCTCTTCCAAATTTGGAAGAGGCATGATAGTCAATTTATTCATTTTCATAAAACACAATTTTCTCACATACGAAAATCTCTTATGGTTTCTCTCTGTAGAAATAGCCAAGTACAAGAATCGACCCGGTTATGATATATGATATACCCACACTTGTTATAAAAGTAATCGCACCGTTTTATAGTTGGATTTATGTAAGTGATGTTTTCATAAAGCTTTTACAAAAGTTATGACTTTATCATCTAGTAGGAATTATAAAATAATATTTTATAATTTAGTATATTGTTTCCTTGACGGGTTTTAGTTAAAATAGGGGATCAATAAGCACGAGGTGCGATGGATACATTGGTGGTTTTGATTTGGATGTCATGCATTAAAGATTTTGTCGTATTTCATTTTGTTATCTGTTATGGGCTGAAAATCTTTGTATTTTGATCAAGTGAACAAGTTAAGCTTCGGGCTTATGTAACAATTACTTTGTTAAATCCAATGTATCATTTTCAAACGACTTTTTGGTCGTTCTATATATATCTTGTGTTATTGATCTATGAAGTAACACGCCCCGGACCCTTATTCCGCTGCGACCCAATTTGGGGGTGTTACAAACACACCCTTGTTGGCTGTTTGAAAAACCAAAACGCACCCTCTGCTGCTGAAACCAACCGCACCTTGGTGCTTATTTCACAAAACCAAAACAACGCACCCTCGTTGTGTTATACCCTAACCGAACCTACCCCTTTGGTGATAAACCCAAACCAGACGCACCCTTTTTTTTGGGGCTGAGCGAGACCAATCGCACCCTCTCGGTGCTTGAGCCAAACCCAACGCACCTTCTCGGTGCGATACTAACAACAAACGCACCCTTGGTGCTTTTTCTGGTAACCCATACGCACCCTTTATGGGTCTGAAAAACCCATCGCACCCTTTTGGTGGTGATGGTTGTTGGTGGGTGTGGAGGTGACGGTGGTGGTGTTGATGGTGGAAGGGTGGTGGCGATCATGGTGATGATGGCGTGGATGGTGGTTATGAAGGTGAGGCGCGTAACGGCGCGTGGTCCGGTAGATCGGATAGATCGGGTGGCGGGGAGTGTTTCGGAGCTCGGCCGGAAAAACTCGCCGAAAAAGTGGCGGCGCCGGAATACTCGCCGGAAAAGTTTTTCGGCGGCGGTTGGCCGAAAATGGGAGAGAAGAGGGGAGAGTGTGTGTTTATAAGTATGAAAATGAAATAAAAATATATATAACTTTTATATATATATAAATATTTTAAAAGTTATAAATAAATGTGACAAGTCTCAAAAGTTTGGGGTTAATTTGTAAATGTTTCCTCAGGGTCCAAAAGTCTAACTTTTGTAATATAATGGGTCGGGTCTCGTTTAGGCCACTTAACGGGTGATTTAAAATACGAAACTTGCGCCATTGCGTTCCAAATAATTTTTCCCATAGAAACGAGTATTCACTCGACTAATTTTCATAAACGTTTTAGCAAATTTATTTAAAACGTTTATTATTTATTTGTATATTACTGATAACTTTTGTCCGTAAAATGATCTTTTACTTGAATATTTGTGTCCTTAACAAACGTTACTGAATAAAATGTTAAATGATTTTATTTAATATTTTCATTAAATAAATTGTGATAATTAAATATAAATTTAATTATTTTTGTGTCGGCACGCACTGTGTGCAGTTTTCAAAACCTTGCGATGATATTTTAGTCATCTTCTGCTTGTTTTCGGGTCTCGGGCAAAACTAAAAAGTTGTCCAGAATGTCGTTTTACATCAAATTGCTTTTGAGTCCGAGTCGTGAAAACGTGATCTAGTGGTTCGTTTTTGATAAATCAACTTAGGAATAATGTATATTTTCTCGTTTTCAAGTCAAATAAGCTTAAAAATAAATTTGTACTCGAGGTATGTAATAATAAATATGATTTATTATTTAAAATATGTTCCGAAAATTTTTACCGGTTACGCGGTAATCGCTTTTATGTGACAATAAAAGACCAAAAGTCAAAAAGTCAAGTCAGACCCAAAAAGTCAAAGGGTAAAATAGTCATTTAAAATTTTGAAAATTGCCGGATGTTACAGTACCTACCCCTTAAAGAAATCTCGTCCCGAGATTAAATTTGTGTTAACCGTTTCTGTGACCAAGAAAAGATTTAAGATTTAATAAACCAGTTCTAAACCAGACGCTGATAGCTTAAACAGCAAAATTGGATGTTTCGACACTTCTCCATATACCAAAAATTTTGGCTAGGTTTGATCAGGATATTTAATCCATCAAAATAGGTATCTTAAAAATATCATTACAGATCTTATGACTGATATAACCGCGTCATGAAGAAAGTCTCTTAATAGTGAAAGCGTCGAAGGGAAATTTGTAGTCGCGTGAGTATGCCGGTGTAAAATTTTAACTGTTTACGGCAGTGTCTAGTTTCTGTTGTCGGTATTGTTCGATGATTAATATCGGACAAGACTAATAGATCTAAGTATCCAACTTACTTGGCAATACCAAGATGTATCGCGACCTAAGTCTTCGTACTAGTGGCCCGAAATGAATAGTTCAACTATGTCTCTCGTCGATAGGTGCTTATCTGGCTTAAGGGGGGTTGCATTACCTATTTGATAAAGTTGTACAAGCTGGGATGTATCGTGACCTAAGTCTTCGCACTAGTGGACCGCTCCAGGACCCAACAACAGCAACCATAACAACAATAACTATAACAAACGGTGATGGGAATTGAGAGTGATGAATTTCGAAGAAACAAATTATCCCCCAGTGGTAAAAGTTCAACAAATGAGAGGAGCTCGCGGGAGAGCTTATGCGATAGACGGCGGAATATGGTACTTAGTCGTTAGTTCGAGGATGAATCAACTCCATTAGTTCAAGTGTGTAACAAGTCTGTTAGTTCCACGAACAGTTCGTGATTGCAAGGATTTGCAATGGCAAAAGTAATATCTTAAGAATGAGATAAGGTAGTTCCAAGTGAGGCCTTAAGATTTCTGCGGAGTGGTAAGACACTATTGTGCTTCTAAACCTTTGTAACGGATTCCGGTGATTATCGGATTCGAGTTCATACTCGTTTCATATCGGATACCATTAAGCACACTCATTTATAAATCATTATTTGCATAAAGAAGCGTCCTAATTTATGTAAATAATGAATTGATAAATTTATAGTTCGGTGATTGTAGGCAGGTATAGGGAACGTCATTGGCAATGGCGGTGGAGGGTAAGATATTAAGTAAGTAAACGGCCATGTTTAGTGCTTCGACCTTGATTGGTGGGATTCACACCTTAAATATATATAATATATAATAAAATATAAAATATATAAATAAGTATAAAAATCAACAATCAATGAAACCGAGAAGTAGTATAGAGCTTTCCCGGGTCGTTTATCCCCAACGAGGCTGGACTGGAAAATCGATACAGTCGAAGATTTGAGTTTGAATGAAGGAATTGATTTGGGAGAGTGAAAAAGTCAAATTAAAAGCACGAATCCCGAACAAAGGGGGAAAAACCTAAAATCTTTAAAAATAACCCTACGAAGAATTTTTCACTTCTAAACTACTCTACGGGACAAATAACGAAGAATGAAAAAGACTAGACCGAAAACGGAGTTCGTTTGACCCAAAAACGAGTCAACACAAAATCCCGCACCCGGACCGTTCTTTAAAAGAGGAAAAGTTGTAAAAATGACCCTACGAAAATTTTTATATTTTTCCTACAAACTAGATGATAAAAGAAAATTTTCTAAAAAAGCAAAATATTTTTTTGATAATTTTTGTATTTTTTATGAATTAAATAAACTTTTAACAAAATTAAATTATAAAAAATATTAAAAGACTACGAAAAATTCTGAAATTTTTTTACAAAATACTAGATGCTAAAACAGTCCTAAGAAAAA